>JBCEWC010007721.1:0-21016 GCA_038996855.1 Solanum aculeatissimum | reverse complement strand
ATTTATTTTACTTTATTTTATTTTTTAGACAAAAAAATCTTAAAGTAATAAGTTTTTATAATGTTAACAGCTTGAAGAGTATTTTAGATATTTTTAATTAAAAAAGTGCTTAACAACATTTATGTGCCAACACATATCAATAACTTTTTTTCACCTACAATACTTTATCCAAACACATAATTATTTATTTTTTCAATAAATTTGAGCACTTTAAAAAAAATTTAAAAGCACTTTTTAAAAGTTTTTTTTTTTTTTCACCAAACGGCTGCTAATCATTTTCTCGTAATTTCCGCTTTCTCTCCGACCCATTCTTCCTTTTCGGAAAAGTTTCACAGATATCTCGTGACCATTTGGAAATGGCGACTTCCGCCTTCAAATCCACTTCTCGTAGAGGAACCGCCAACTCCAATTCAAATTCTTCATCCTCCAAAGCTACTCCTCCTTTTGTACGGAAACGATCCTTGAGTGTTAGCGCAATTTCCAGAACTTCGTCAAAAATCGACGTTGATTCGGAATTCTCCAATAAGTGCGACAATCCTCTCTTCTGCACCGAGAGTGACAAAGTTAAACTCAATGAAAAGGAGAGTTTCGGTGTTACGAGGAAAAGTTCAGTTAGTGATGTCGTGGAAGAGAGGGGAAGAACGGTTACGAGAGGCCCAGGTGTTAAAAATGGGATTGGGCGGAGTATTTCCAGAGTTCGAGGTCGTTCTGTGTCCAGAGGACACTACGGATCTGCTTACGAGGTTTGTAATCTGATGTTTTGTTGTACAATTTTGGAATCGCAAATTGGAATGAGTGTACAAATTAGTTGTCTTTTGCATCAAATTTGACCAGTTTTTGGAGTGATATTTCTCATATGTCCTTTAACATTTGGCAAACAAAAGTAAACTAGGATAAAAATGCTATCAAATAATCAAGGGTTAGCAATATTTGATGTAAAATATTGTCGTTTTGACTTCAAAATACAGTTAATTGTGAGTTAAGTATTAGATGGTGCACCTTTTGTCACTTATTCTATTTTAATATGGAGTGTTAGATTGACTTTGGAGGTAGAAGGTGAATCTGACAGCTTATGTCTAAGCTGGAAATGTAGTTTACGTTAACACTTAGCATGTTGTTGCTGTCATAAGTTTAACATCTTTGAATGATTTACTGCTGATTGAAATAGGCAGAGAAAATATATAAAGACCGAAGTTGAACAGATAGTCGTCCACCTTGGGCATATTGTTGATGCAATGCCATGGTGCTCAAAAGTGGTAGCATCATTTTTGGTAAAGGTAGCTAACTGGTACGAACTTGGTGAACCATTATTACTACTGGATGTGATTGAGTAGTTTCTGTATGGATGCTATTTATTCTGCTTCACAAACATATATGGATATTATTCATTACAGTTGAGTGATGATCTGAGGGAAAAATATAACGTGCTAACTGCTTTGTAAATTTTAAGCAGTGAAGAAATGTATGCAGTTTGCTCTGAAAGGGGTATTTTATATGATGAGTCTGGGAAATGATTCATCCAGTCATCTTTTGGGTTGTGTGAAATGAAAGAAACCATGGGTGTTATATGGGATATCATCTCCAACTCAAGCCCTGAAAGCTAGATGCTTAGTTGTTTTGTTTAGCTGGAGTTTTCTTAGTCCCGGTAATAGCATGGACAGTTTTTTGGACTTTGTTAGCTCCATGGTTCTGGTATAGGTTTTCTGTAATAGGGGCTAATTGGTTATTTTTTGCTTCAAAAGCCTACTGGCTTTTGCTTTTGTAATTTGGAACCTTCCAGTTGCCATATATCAATGACAACATCTTACTTCATCTAAAAAAATATGATGAGTTATATGTATTACAGAAACCAAACATGTATTTTGGAAGTTGTCTCCTGTATATGTGTGACTTCTTCTAGATTTGGACTTGCTTTTACATTTTCTTATTGTTTTAGTGTGTCGGAATCACATTCAGGTTGGACCTTTTTATGGGTTACTTTCTTACCTAAATTTAATATGATCTTAGAGTGAAAGGGAGCTGCAATCAAACACCATCCAGAGAGTTTCATCAAAAGAGGTAGCTAACAGTTCCAAAAATACCAATTTAGTTAGAAATGATACTGATAAAAGCAGCCAAGCCAAGAGCTCACCAGGAGCAATGAGACGTGGTCAAGTCACTGAATATTCTGAAGATGAATCTGCTGTGAGTATAGTTTGTGTGGTAGCACAATAACTATGTTCAATTATTTTAGGCTGCAGTTGTGATCTCAGATATCATTTTCTTTTCCAGAGTAGTCTGCATATTTCAAATTGGGAAGATGAAGTTTCAGCATGTTCTTTGTCAGAAGCCGAAGAGAAGACCATAAAAGCTGTTTGTGAGCAAATGAAGGTGACTTCTTGTTTGGAGCATATTGTATTATGTCTATCTAACTATGTAATAATCACCTCTCTTCCTCAACACTGTTAATAGAGTATGTTGGTAGCATACATCAAATAGAACTGAGTGTCCTATTTCTTGCAAGAAAATATATTATTTGTTCTCCAACAATAGAATGTCTGGTATATTTGTCTTCTTATTTTTCAAATTTCCATCCTTTTGTCCTGTCAGCGCAATTTGTCCTCACGTTACTTTTTCTCGTTAGACCAATCCAAACAGCTTTAGAGTTGTCTGAAGAACTCCTTTTACCCTATGAGGTAGTGGTAAGGTCTGCGTACATTTTACCCCCACTCCCCCACGACCCCGCTCGTGGGATTTCACTGGGTATGTTGTTTTTGTAAATGCGAAGAGCAAAAGGATGAAGGATGATGTGAATAAACAACTTGCACCATACATTGGTCACGACTCACGTCTCTCTCCTAACTTTCTTTTCTTCTTCTTCCATTTCCAACAACTTATCCAATGTGTTCCCATTAGTTGGGTCCTGGAGGCACGGGCGAGGGTACACAAACCTTAAAACCCTTGGCCAAGAAAACAAACAGGTTTGAAAAATACAAGAGTAAAAAATTAAGATGAAAAACACTGAAGAGGAGTAATGTATTGACAGCAAATAGTAGAGATAACCAAAGTAAGAGGTTAAGGAACAACATTCTGGATAAGAGCTCCATCAGTTGGAAGCGAGACAGCAGGAAGTGGATTTTCACATTTCTTTTTCATTTACATTGACTATTGGTTAAAAACAAACAAATTTTCTTTAAAGACAGGAAGTTTTGAAACCTAATTCATGCAGCTCTCCTAATTGCTTATGCTGTATATTGATTATACATCTATATGATGGAAAAACAAAAAGCATGATAACTGTGTAGTCTCTTGTGGTTCTAGTTCATTTTTGCTCAAGAATATGCAACAGTTTCATTTTCACTTGTAGTGGATGAACTATATTTGTATATCGACCAAAATGAAAAGTAAAAATCATTCTCTACTAAATGTATTGATGTTTGACTTGGGCTGAAACAGAGTTTTAATGTGATATTTTGGGGGACAAGGATGGGAACATCAGAAACCAGGGTATAAAATTGTCAGAGGCTGAATAGTTAAGGAACAAAAAGCTTGATTCCCTCCATTCTGTAGAAACCCCACGCAACATCATTTTGACTCTTTGTCGTTTTGACTCTTTGTTGTATTTCAGTCAGTTCAAAGTGACCAGTGGGGTGCTGATACTGCTACTAGTGGAATATATGAGACTGTTCGCTCCGAAGTGAGACGTGCTATTTCTGATATTCAGTCTGACCTTGAAGATGTAAGTTCCAATGGTATCATGGATACAAGAATAACTACCTCTCTTCAATACAACAACCTATTTCATCCGGAAAAAAAAGAAAAAAGAATAACTACCTCTCCAAGTAAATATCCCAGTATATCTGATGGTATTCAAATTGGCTAGTGTCAGCGATAGTAATTTTAGCTTGTCCTACTTGAGGATTTTTGATTGATGCTTTTCAAATACTTTTTTTCTTTGGGATAAGTGCCGTCTTACAAATTTGATTCTGCAAGGATGTCAGTCTTATTTTTGTGAAGATCTTCAAGTTTTTACTTTAATTATGCATGTTGCTTCTTGATCCAGTTTGGTCATTAGCATGAATATGTTTTGATCATTAATATGAATATGCATGTTGCTTTTTAATTCATTTAGGTAATTGATACAAATATGCATGTGGCTTTTGATAACAAGAGATAATGGAAATCAAAAGACTTGTGAAGGGTGAAATTTTTCTGCAGAAAAATGCCTTGTATTCAGCCTCCATGTTGGTGATGGAAAAACTCTGATTAATGTATCTTCAATTTTTTTTTTCTGGGAGAATGATTAATCTATTTTCAACTCAAGCACGTACCGTTGAAATTCATGCCTTTAACCTAAAAGTTGTCTCTCTTACATTTTTTCTTATTTTGCGTTTATTTAGGCTATTCGAAGGAACAATGTTAATGCTATTACAACCGCTAATGTTGCTGATATCCCACATAACTTGGTCAACCCTGAGGCTGTTGAATTAGTGTCAGATGTTCGAAGGGAATATGCCAGAAAACTTGATGAGGTGATTTCTTTCGTTGACGATTGGTAGAGGGATAATTCTTTTGGCCATTCTTATATAGGTCTTCTGTATCTATTGTTAAAAGTGAAGATGCGCCAGTTTTGTGTTCAACTCAGTTTTTGCTACTTTTTTTGGTTGGCAATAGGGATAAAACTAAAGAATATTTCCCTTGTCAACAAAAATAAAATAAAAATAAAGAATATCCCAAATTCGCAATTCCTAATGCTAAAAAGCTTGAATGCATACTAAAAAGGATTGTATTTTCTTGGTGTCCTTTAGAGATCTGTCATTGGGAGTACTCTTTGTATATTAGGTTTATGCATGTAGAGTGTTTCAGTGTTATGACCGTAATCATATTTTCTCTTTCTATCTCCTTATCATGCATTACTGAAATTCTCTGTTACATAAAATTTGCAGTCTGAAGAGAGGGCTAGAAAACTTCGATCAGAACTTGCTGTTGAAGAGCATCGAGGCCAGGAGATAAGTAGGATTCTCAAAGATATACTGTCTGATCCAAAGCCCTCACCTCCTCAGAGATCTCGTACAGGAAGAAAAGTAGGTTTTCTTAGTCTTTTGCTTCTCCATCTCCAAGTTGAATAGAAAACAGGAAAAAGAAAATGCAAAAGTTAAGCTACATCCATGTCCTGTTGATGTAGCATATAAAGTAGGTAGATTTTTTAATTTAGCTGCAGTTTTAGTGGTTTTCCAGGGCATCCTGGATGCTGTGAGAGCAAACTGAACTATTAATTTGTATATGCAGAAATAGATACATCAGAGTTCTCGTTTTCATCCTCTGCCTTGAGATTAAGGGAGTTGCTGGCCTTTTCGTCTTCTCTTCTTTCTTACCCCTAGATAGTAACCACTTCTTACAAGAATATCTTTGTGCATTCCTTACATTTTTGGGCTTCTGGCTGAAATGGAGTAGTGATACACAGGACAGCTATGTGATAAGAAACCATTTAACAAAGTTAAGTGTAAGTTTTATAAAATTGCGAGCCCCGTATGGGTCTATGTTTGCCTTCAACTTATCCACAAGAGGTGTTATACAAATATGGAATTTAAGATGGATATGCAGTTCTACAAAATTAGACTAGGTTAGAAGTGATTCCATCCACCAGAAGGTGCAATATTAACATACAAGATAAATGAGATAAGTTGTTTGGTCATGTCCTTTTGTTACTTTCTTTTATCTTTCTTGCCATTCTAACTTCAGCAATTACATAATGCATCTTGAGCTCATGGCATTGGTATCTGAACAATTTAGAATGAGTCTTGTGCCCCTTGATTTTTTGACCTCTTACTGTGTATGCTTACATTCCTTGTCCTTATATTTTCACTGCAGAGAAGTAATGAGAGGAAAAAAATGACAAAACGTCTTACTGAAGAAGCACTGGCATATTTTGATGAATGTGTATCCATATCAACTTTTGATAGCTCTGACTTCTCAGCACCAGAATACCCATCTCATAGCTCTGTTGGACCTGCTACTACAACTAGTGTAGCTGTTCCTGTCCTACTAGGGAATCCAAGTGCTATGTCAACGTCTTTCCCAGTAAGTTACTCCAACTAAAACAGGTTCCTCTCCCGATCTGACTAAGGTTTAACTTAATTATACATCATCAAAATCATCTGGTCTTTAAATAACTGGTTTTACTTATTCATTGAAAGGGTGATGTCTGTGAGAATGTACTACTCTTCATATGCTCCTGAGGTGATTAGTATATCATTGGTTCCCTTGGTATCAACAGTCATCACATATGTACTTTACTGTTCATTTTGACTAATAAAGTAACTTATATAATTACTCAAGTAGTGTAGACTGCAATTGGAAGGCTCAAAGTTAATACCCTTGTCTTTCAGTAGATGCCCTATCATTGCTGGTTATAAGTTCTATCTGCAGCTGGTGGAAGTAGAGTTGATGCCATTTAGATTAGTGTGTTTTGTGTTACTACTTCCATCCGTTTGAATTGATGAGGTGTGGTTTGACTGGACACAAAGTTTAAGAAGGAACGACTTTTGGAACTTATGGTCTTAAACATGGCAAGAGATTTCTGTGACTATAAAGGAATATCATTTAGGGTAAAATGAGAAGTTTTTAGATGAATAGTTTCCTAAACTCTTTTTTGGAATTGAGCAGTAAGGAAATAGTGCCATATAAAATGCAAGGGAGAGAGTGTTGTTTAGTGTACCTGCAATTCTGCAGACATGTCTTGCATTCTTGTGTCATGATCAATTGATTGGATGGGTAGACAAGGTTGAAAAGAGAGCAGAGGAAGTACTATATAGTTTTGTTTTGGATGAAGCAAAGAATTTGTTGAAGAAGAAACGCTAAACAGGCACATCGGTTAACCAAATAGAGGAAGTTTGGGAGGCAGTCAAAAGGCGCAGGATAAAGCACTAGACCTTGATTGTGTCACTTTCACCTGCTTCTTCTAAAAGGGTTCTTAATACCAAACTTGAGACCAGATAAGAACCTAAGTTTTTATTAATTTAAGCCTAAGAACCAACAGAGATGCTAGTATATAACATGGGGTATCTCACTGACGGGATTAGTTCTGCTACTTAAGAGAAATCATCATTATTATTTGAAATGAAGCAGTGCCTAAACAAAGTGAGATGAGATATTCTTTATGCCGTTAAGTGTTTAGTCAAATTAACGTCGACAAACCTAAAGTTGAATTATGAAACAGAAAGACAGGTGTGAATGTAATTTTAATGGGTCAAGATTGATATGGGATGCACTGTATGATTTACGCGAGAATAGTACTTTTTACGACTAAAAAAGAAGGAACATTTAAAGCATGATAGTATTGTACTCTACTGCTTGTACCATGGAAAGATTGACTGATGCCTATTTTGCTGCATCTTGGAGATTCAGAACTTTTCTTTTCAAATTTATAAACCTCTCACGGGCTTTGGTCTAGAGGTAAGAGTACAACGTGTGATGTATTGGTTAGGTCACAAGTTCTAACTCTACCATGTATGTAAAGTTGGTTTTTAAGTGGAGAAGGGTAAAGGGGCGGATCCTTGTTCCACCAAGTTGCAAATCATGCATCATTGGTTCTCGGGGATTTCTCAGTTATCAAAAAAGAATTTTGTAGACCCCTCATAAATCCGAATCAAGAACATTGCTTCTCACTCAAAAATTCAATCAATTAATAAATTGTAGACTCCTAATGGGATCGAGATCGCACAGAAACTGGACAATCACGCATATTGCTTTGCAGATTCAGTTTTATAAGGCTCCCTAGATTATATCTTGCCGCTTGTGTAGATGATACAACTTCCCTTGCAACTGTTCCTTTTTGTTCTTTTTCAGTTAATTTTATTTTCAACTCACAAAGGTTGCAGATATGATGAGCTTGTGAGATATGTAATATGTTACTCCCTCCGTCCCAATTTATTTGTCATGATAAGGTTTGTCACAACCTTTAAGAAAAAATTAATTAGGAGTGTAGTTTGACTAATATACCCTTTATAAATAATTAATTTTTTATCTATATATGTGTCTCTTAATTCTAGAGTAATTAATGCTGAGGGCAAAATTGGAAAAAAATAATTAATTCTCTCTTGATTATCCAAATTGACAATTATTTTGGGACAACTATTTTTAGTATACATGACAAATAAATTGGGACGGAGGGAGTACTTCCATAAGCCTTGTTTGTAAAGCAAGAATCCTGGTGCATATGCAATGAATTAAAGCACAGCTAGTCTCTTCTGGCAGCAAGCTCTAGCATTCCCTGGTCTAGACTAGCAAGTTATGTATTGATTTGGAATATCCAAGTCTTATTTCATTTGTTTATTCATCAGCTTAGGCAAGCAGACAACGCAACCTTGAATTTCATGAAAAAACATATGGACATGAACCTATGAATAGAATACTCTTTCTTTCTCCTTCCCTACCCTTAGTCATTGTCACATCACTCACACAATAGGAACTATCATCTTAAAATACTGTGTAGAACCATAATGGTGGATTACAATTTAGTTATACCTAAAGTTAATCTCCTTATAACAGATGGTATCCCGACACATTCAGCACACAGATGGTCATGAAGATTCATGTTTAACCGCTAACAGCTGCAATGATGAACCTCTACTATATCAAATCAAACAAAGCGGCAGTGATCCAGGACAACAACTCCAGTTCTCTTTTGGTCAGAAGTCACCAGAAAGCAATCAGGCTCATGATGACTTAAGGAGTTACATTAAGCATTTTGAGAAAGATGCCAATAAAGATGTGTTCAACTCAGATAGTACCAGAGCTTTTTATGATGCAAATGAATATAAATTGCAAGGTCATACAGAAAGCTTACTTTTTGGCAGGGTAGCCTTCAGAAACAGCATAAATTCTGGAGGTTTGCACCTGTGCCATGGAGGTTTTCCAGTTTCATGTTTCCCATTCGGTTTTGCTTGAGAATTCTTTGCCCTTTTTACCCCATATATTAATTCAGCTTTTGTTCTTTTTGTTAAAAACTATATTCAGCATTTTGAAGAGTTAAAAGTTACTGTAGAAAAATCACAGAAAGAAAGAAGAAATGGAAGGTGAATTAGCTAATTGTACACTTTTTAACCCTCTACAGCAATTGTACACTTTTTAACCCTCTGCAGCTTTTGGTTGTAAATAGGTCTACTTGGAGCTTATATTTCAACTTTAATTTATATTCTTTTTATCTTCATTTACTCCTCTGGAATTTACTGATTAAAGAACTATTTTGGGGACTACTTTTAAATTTTTTGACCAAAAGTAAGTCATTATTTAAGTCAATTCATTAAAATAATATATTTTTTAAAAAAAATTACAAAACGAGTATAAATTTCTCAGTAAAATTTTAGGGAATATTTTATTTAGATAAATTCAGTTGTGCACAGACGAAGTTAACTTAAGAAATGTTATTATGAGTAACATTTTTAATATTATACGTTACACTCAATAATATCTTAAATACGTTATTGTGAGATATGTTTTACACTTAAAATATTACTTATAGTATCGTATCTTAAGAATTGAATCATGTGCCATTCAATAATGCAAATATCGAATTAAATTTTGGAAATTTAGCTATAAAATATTGCGGACGGTAAGATTTTAACTTATAAAAACTTTTGATCGTAACATTTTAACTTAAAAACATTATTGACAACAAAAGTTTGGTGAATCAGATTAAAAATGACTGGTTATTAAATAAGGACTTGACATAGAAAGAAACAAATAATTAGAAGAAGCAAGATGAATTTGATGATAAATTACACGTCAATATAATGTCAAGGCTGAAAAAGACAAGGTAGAAACAATATGTTTCCATCAAAGTAGAATTGTGGTATTTGGGCAAACTCAATATGATTATGATGTTCTGTATGTTTTTCTCAACTAGTATTCGAACGTGTATTTCAAATTAATTAGTTTGATTTTTTTTATTGAATATCATTTATAAATGATCAATCTATTCCATTGAACTCGATTGACGAGTTATCATCTCATTTATGAAATTGAACAACTACCCATTAGTTAGATATAGGTACAATGTATGTGTAATAAAATTATTTCAAAGTTCAATTTTTTCAGATGAAAATTGTCCTCAAATTTTACTTTAATTGTTGAAATTCAAAATATTATTTTATCTACCATAATAGTTTGAAGTAATAATTCCTTCTGTCCATTATAGTGTTCTTTTCATTTTTAATATAAAATTAAAAATTCAAGAAATAACATATAACTTCTAATTACCAAAAAATAAAAAGCATATCAGTTCTTTCTTTACCTAAAGTAGAAATAATTGCTAAAAGTATAATAAAGGTGTGCACATAGGTGATAAATAAATGATTTTTATGAAGATAAATAAAAGTTGTTAATAGAAATTAAATTGATAATAGTCCTCACTCTTCCTAAAAGTATTATGTGTATTGTATAAAAGAAATTATATACATAATCTAGTAATTTTTAAAACAAAAATTATTTCAACTAATTTGAATTTTAATTATTAGTAGCAAGTAATTACATTTATACACCATTACTTATTACAGATATATCATAAATGTATTGTAAATTTTATCATTACAATTTACCTATGTTGACTTTAGAAATGTTAATGGATTCTATTATGAAGTATCAACTAATCGGCTAAGAACAGTTTCATTTTTCTAGATAAATGAATTAGTATACTGATAACTAACAATTCTTTCTAATAAATAAATAATTAAATTATTATTATTTAATATTAAATTGATTAGATGTTTAATTTAGTATAAGAGTAAAATAGTAATTCAATTTTTCATCTTTGGAGCTTCCTGCTTTTAGTAACATATTAGTTTCTGGAAACGTGTGTTTCAAGGAAGTAATACATATGATATGAGTTATATTAACATCATAGTGTAATAATCATGAACAACAAAATAAAATGAAAAAGTACAAATGAAAATTAATAAACATGAGGAGAAATGATAATCTGTCTGCATCATGTTTTCATAGAAGATCATATTGTAGCCAAAAATTTTAAAATAGTGAAAATTGAATATGACATCCAATACTCTAATTTGACATGAAACAATTTTACTTACTTTCCATCTCTCAAATTCCTTTTTATTTTGTGCAAACTCAAAAAAGGCAGGGGAGGGGGAAATCAAAGAATATGCTCAAAAAAAGTTATAAATAGTGCGATGAGAAATTAGTAACCCCATTTTATCTTTATAGAATATTCTTTTCTAAACCATTGAAATATCCTTAAAAATATTTATTAATTGAATTAATTTACTCATTAATATTCAATTCAACTTTTCAATTTCTATGGCAATGAAAGGTTAGCAATTAACTGATGTAGCAAACAATTTGAACCACCAATGTTTCATACAAAATTATGATCATTATATATCTTTATTAAATACAAATATTTTTTTTATTGTATGAATATCTATATTTATATTTTTATATTAAATTTTCTTTTGAATGATAGTTTTTTCAAGGATAAAATAGTCGTTTAACTTTTAATAGACAATTTGATAATTCATCTTTTCATCAATTTTAGAATAAGGAAGGGGGAGGGGAGCTGAGGATGCGGGAGGAAGGGTGGAAGAAGGAAAAAGAGTATATTTCATTGAGAAATAATACAATAATTGATATAATACGATTTAACATGTTTAAACAAGATAGTATAATTTAAAATAATAATTAATACTATCCGCGCATCGTGCGAGTACGTATACTAGTATAATATATGATATGCTAGTGTTAGGGCAAAATGATATGAAATGATGATAATCAAAGTTTTAATATAAAATGATAATAAACCAAATAATAAGGAGGAAAGAAAGGGATTTTTTTTTTGAGTGAGGAGAATATGAATCTCCTCAATGCTTGTTAAATTGATTGAATTAAATGTGAGCACTAAAATACTTTGCTCCACTTTCAAATCATCCATTTTGATTCACGTAACTGAAAATTAATTTTATTGATTTTTTTTAAAAAAAAACTTATGGTGCAAAATAATAACTATTTAGTTAAATATTAGAAATTTAGTATAAGAACAAATTGGTAATCCAACTTTGAAGATAGAAGCTTCCGGTTTTAATAATACTAGTTTCTGAACACGTGTATTTCACACTTTCAATGAAATCACAAATGGCTAATTTGAGCCTAACTAAAACTACAAACTAAAGAAGTCTAATAGGGAGAAAATAAAAAAAAATGGAGAAAAAGATACAACATACACATTCCTCTTAGGATTGTTATCATAATAATATTGATGAAAAATGAAATATACAATCAGTACAGATATAAGCACTTCACTACTTTAACTATAAAATGAAAAGAATAACTTTGGATAAGGATTACATGAAACAAAAAAGATAGATTTATATAGATAAGAATGGAGGAATACCAAAAGATGTCTTAATTTTTTAAATTAAATTAATATAGGGAAAAATAGTAATTCAATTTTGAGATTAGGATATTTTTCACTTATTGAGAGTAACGATTTCAAGTTAATGCGTTATTTTTTATTTTTTCAAATGTCATTTGCCAGTGACCTTTAAGTTAAAACGTTAATGACAAAAATTCTTTTAAGTTAAAACGTTACTGTCACTTACATTTTATAGTTTGCAGGAATCGATTCAATATTTATAGAATTCAAGGGTCTGTGATGGGATTCTTAAGAAACATTTTTGTGAATAACATTTTAGATGTAAAATGTGTCTCAGAGTATAACCTAAAATGTTACTAAGAAATACATTTATACTAGTTTTATAAAACTTTAAAAACACGTATTATTTTGGTGAGTTAATTTAAATAATAGCTTACTTTGGTCCAAAATTCGTACGTTTACCTTTGAGCTCGAGTATAGTATTTTAAAAAAAAAATTATTATTATTTATCTTCACGATGGAAAGTTCTTATAACTTTTTTTTGGATAGAGACTAATCATATCATAATCAAGTCCTCAAAACCAAATGTAGTAAAGCTCTCTAACGGTTGAACAGTAAATTATCCAATTAGTTCAGAGATTTGAGTTCACATTTGGTATGCACAAAACATGCAATGGAACTTTTTTACTACTTGTTGGTGGTCACATCTCTAAACAGCAAGAACAAATGTATAGAAATATTACATTTAGCATGCCCAAAAGAAAGGGAGCCTCACAGGAACTAATAAAGTCGCTGCCATATGACTAGGAGGTTACAGATTTAAACCTTGAAAATAGTCTCTGACAGAAATGCAAGGTGAGGTTACGTACAATACACCCTTGTGGTCGGACCTTTCCCCGGACCCTACACATAGCACCGGGCTTGCCCTTGTTATATGTGCAAAAGATAAAAGGATGCAAGTAAACTTGTCCTAGAATGGCCTCAATGCCGACTACCCCGAAACACTTACTTACAGGAGCTTTAATATACTGGATTTGCTCTATTTAGTATGCGCAAAAGATAAAAAGATGCAAGTAAACTTGTCCTTGAACGGCCTCAACGCCTACCACCCCGAAAACATTTACAACAGCTTACTTTTCCTTTTTAATGTCCAAAAAAAGGCAAATTACTAAACAAAATACTGACGTACCCAACCAAACTAGATCAAATAGTAAAATGGAACCTACTGTAACCAGCTAAATGGGCGTTTGGACATGAAGTAGCTGAAGAAGGCAGTGTCCGATGTTTGATTGACGCGATTCTATTTCAATCTAAGTTGTTCAGATTCTCCAAAAATGCACTAATTTTGAAGGATCCAACGCGCACCAAATGACATTTTTTGAAGAGTCCGAGCAACATAAGCTTCAATAAAACATTCATAACTCAATTCCAAGAATTCACGTTCATTAATTTTAGTTGACTTTAGCAGACAAACTTCTCAATTATTATTTCAATGTTTTCTTTCACGAGCACTAATTGCCGCCAAGACAAGATATATATGGTGCACATTGACTTAAATCTTTTGAAGATATGGTTAACTCTGGTTGGCACATCCATTATTGAAATGAAATTGACACTAGTTGATGGTGGAAGCTAAGAAAGCAAATATATGTTGGAGCATAATTCAATTTCCATAGTGATTATCATTAGCTTCTTGTCAAGCTATATGTTCCACGTATTATCACAAAGTACTGTTTGTGTCCATACAGAAGACAATGGTGGAAAACAAAAGGTGTTAGCTTTTCTTTTTTAAGTTGTGGGGTAGCAGAAGCACTCAGGATTCAACAAAATGAGGCATGGGGCTCTCTCACAACCTCCAAAACCAATGTATATCATCAATTGGATACACCAAAAAGGTGGTATTGCATGTTCCAGATTCTCTTTGGCACCAATATCAATCACCTTCCCACTTTCTACAAATCAACATCAACCTTGAGTACCAGAACTAAATTATAAATCAAGATCCCAGAACCTTCCATGTTAAAATAGGATAGGCTTAATCCAAACATACACCAAGCTCTGTTTTTTTAAAATTTTATAGTGGGGGTCACTTTAGATATAGTGCAACAACAAATTGTTGTCTATAAAAGGATAGGACTCACAAGCAAATATAACCACCAAGTGTTACTGCTAGCTATTTACAAAGTCAATAACAACAGAGTTGTATTTTCCCAAGGCTTTTCTTTAGTGTTTGGAAGAGAAATGGTAACAGAATATTTACTTTTATATACACTTAGACTATGGAGATTCAATATTTTTTTCCTTTATATTCTTGGAATAACTTGTTTCCATGCATCTTAATTACTACAGACGAGTTGGACAGTTGCTGATGCTGTAAACTACAAGGGTCTCCCTGCTGATAAATCTAAAACTGGTGGTTGGGTGCCTGCTGCTCTTGTCCTCGGTTAGTATATGTATATTCCGCTTTGCATATTTACTCAGTGAAATTCCATAAGTAAGGTTTGGGGAGGGTAGACTGTATGTAGTCCTTATCACTACCTCGTGGATGTAGAGAGATTGTTTTTGAAGTGCACATAACAACTAATAAGGAAACATTGCAAGATCTCAACAATAAAATAATGGAGTTTTCAAAACACAATAAACAAATGATGTTAGATTACCAAAAGCTATAACTACATGAATACGACTAGTACAGACACTAACAAGCCTGAACCGTCAAAAGCAAGACAACACTCTACTACCTACTAACCTTTTACCTTAATACGTGACTTTTACGTGTTTCTATCTGAGGTCATGTCCTTGATCGGTATTCTGAAGCTGAGCCATCACATTCCATGTACAACAATAGAATGAAAAATTAGGTTAGTCTTGAGGAGGATGAAAAACAGGTCTGGTTCCTTCATACAAATGCCATGAGAAGAAGTTCCACCATAATCAGTATATCAACTCTTCCCATCACTTAGGAATGGGAGTATATTATATCATATTCCATATTTTATGGGTTTTAATCATGTTGTATACTCAAATATAGTATAATAAAGATTTTCAATCTCCTGGATTATTTAATTACAGCCTAATAGGCACTCCCTCTGTATCCAAATTAGTAAGTGTTATCTTATAAAAAAATTATCTCAAAATAGTATCTTTATACTCTATTTAGTTAATAATGTTCAATTTTCAACATTCATAAATTAAATAAGGATGGTTTAATATATTACACATTATATTTATTGATTTCTAAGGTAATACCTTTCCGTCTCATTTTATGTGACACCCTTTTTATTTAACTTTAAACTTATTTTTTTACCCTCAATGAAATGATATCTAAGGATTGTTTTATATCACAAGTTTCAAAAGTCATTTTTTTAAAATATTGTGTTAAGTTATAGGATATCACGTAAAATGAGATGGAAGGAGTATTTATTTTGAGACAGAAGGAATATAATTATCTATACTAAACATACATCAATATTTTGTGGGGCCACCTTTTTGGAAATGCTTTATTGAATGATGATAATGGTCATGTCATTTTCTGCTTGACATATCATAAGTAAGGAGATATTCCAATGTGGTGGTGATTCAGAGGACTAAGATAACATCTTTTTTGACTGATTTCTGCTTTTTACTAATTAACTTGATTAGCTCTTAGAAAAATAATTCTTGTACCCCTCAATAGTTGAAAAAAATAAAAAACCATGCACATGAACATCCAATCCCTTTAATTCACGTAAAAAAATAATCCTTCTTCTATTCTTATTCTTTCATTTTTTTTTCTTTAATCGCGATGCGTTAGGGGAGTCAGAGTTATGGTGTCTTTTTTCTCCTTCGCCCTCATAATCTTGATGATGCTGTTGATATTTTGTGCCATAGTAGATAATAATACAAATGAATACATAATTGACAGGAATTGAAATAAATGAAAGGCTTTCAACAATGGGAATAGCAGTAAATTTAGTTACATACTTGGGTGGCACCATGCATTTACCAAGTGCAGCATCAGCCAATATAGTCACAGATTTCATGGGCACAGCCTTTCTCCTCTCCCTCCTTGGAGGTTTTCTTGCTGATTCTTTCCTTGGCAGATACAAAACCATAGCAATCTTTGCTATCATACAGGCACTGGTATGTAATCAAACACTGCTCAATCGCGTGCTTTTAGTGTTAAAAGATGGATAATTTAATGTTATATTTGATACAGGGAACTGGGATGTTAACAGTGACAACAGGGTTGCCACAACTGAGGCCTCCTCCTTGTCATCCTCATGACAAGTATTGTAAACCAGCAAATGGATTCCAGATGGGAATTCTGTACTTGGCCTTATATCTAATAGCACTAGGCACTGGGGGATTAAAATCTAGTGTATCTGGATTTGGAACAGATCAGTTTGATGAGAAAGATGAAAAGGAAAAATCACAAATGGCCTATTTTTTTAACAGATTCTTCATATTCATTAGCATAGGAACGTTGGCAGCAGTTACGGTGCTTGTTTATGTTCAAGATGAAGTTGGAAGAAGCTGGGCGTATGGTATTTGCTGTATAGCCATGGTAATTGCTATCATAATCTTCTTCTCGGGTAGTAAAAGGTATCGGTACAAGACAAGTTCAGGGAGTCCTATAGTCCAAATATTTCAAGTCATTTTGGCTGCTATAAGGAAAAGGAATATGGATGTTCCTTATGATGTTGGCATGCTTTATGAGACTAATCCAGAGGGTTCAAGAATCCAACACACTGAACAGTTTCAATTTTTGGACAAGGCTGCTATTGTAGCACAAGGAGATTTTGAGGACCATGATCCAAATCCTAATCCGTGGAAGTTGTGCACGGTGACTCGGGTGGAGGAAGTGAAAATGATGGCTAGGCTGATCCCAATTTGGGCCACAACTATCCTTTTCTGGACAACTTATGCACAAATGATCACATTTTCAGTTGAACAAGCTGCTACGATGGAACGAACTATTGGCAATTTCAAAATTCCAGCAGGCTCTCTTACCGTCTTCTTTGTCTCTGCCATCCTTATTACTTTGATCATTTATGACCGATTTATCATGCCACTATGGCAGAAACTGAAGGGAAAACCAGGTATGTACACATGAATCAAACACAAAAATTAACAAATATGAAAATGCAAGTTACTTAAAAAAGTCTTTTTTTGGTGATGCAGGTTTTACCAGCCTTCAAAAAATAGCTATAGGACTTGTGATGTCTACAATTGGAATGGCAGTAGCTGCTGTAGTTGAGATGAAAAGGTTGTCAGTTGCAAAGTCTACCGGGCGCAACATATCAACATTGCCTATTAGTGTGTTCTATTTGATCCCACAATTCTTCCTAGTTGGATCAGGGGAAGGATTCATATACACGGGGCAACTCGATTTCTTCATAACACAGTCACCTAAAGGGATGAAAACTATGAGCACTGGTCTTTTCTTGACAACCCTTGCTCTTGGTTTCTTTGTTAGTAGTTTCTTAGTCTCTATTATCAAGAAGGTGACAGGAAGCAATGGTGGTCATGACTGGCTTGCTGACAACATAAATTATGGAAGGCTTGATTGTTTCTATGGGCTTCTTGCTGTACTGGGAGTCATAAACTTTGTGGTTTATCTAATTTGTGCCAAATGGTTCAAGCCAAGGAAAGCTAAATCTGCTATAAGTATGGAGACTATCAAGAATGGAAATGTTGTTGAGGACAAGTGCTAGGATTTTGTTTTATATCTTGTCTTTACAAGTTTTCTTTATCTATTGTCTTTGGTGTTGATTGTATGATTTCACTTTCTCATGGTATGTTACTTTACTTTTCATAAGACTTCTATTTCTTGTCTTTACTGTCTTTGTAATGCTTTGAATGATGGGAGTTTGGCTCAAAATGAGAAATTTAGCAGTAATATTTTTTATGTGTCTTTTAACACCAAGTGTATGTATATTTTTGGACATGAGCATTGTGCAAGATTAAATCTAGACTTAGCAATGTTTAACTACGTAAATCTTATGAATTTTGAAGAACTTTCAACTGAATAAGATAAAAAAGCATCGATATTTAAGATGTATGATTGAATAAAAAATTGTTTAGATCCGTTAGTAAAATTAATTTACACCACATATGCTATGATTGGATCAATCATTGGTGATGGAAATGTTAAAAAATTCTCCTAAAATATCAATCAATGTAAGATACAGTTAGAGAAAATGCCACAAATAATGGCAAACTATTTAATGTAGTACTAGGTTTGATAATTAGGTCACTTCATTTCTTTCCTTTCAAATCAATTTCTGGTCAAAGTGATAGGCACAGTGGGTTTCACTTTCTAAGGTTTATAAATTATAACTGATATTAACTAGTGATAATTGAACAAATATAGAATGAATACTATTTTCCCGTTATATAACAAATGTAGTATGGATACAATTTCTCACGTGTGGTGGATCTAGTTGTCTTAAAATTATAAACATCACTATGGGCAATTGGTTATGCTTGACTTCTTCCTAAATGAAGTGTCAAATCCATATGGATTTCGATCCTTAGCAATTTTGTCACTCAATAGTGTGTTCACGTCTAATCTTAGTTAAGATTGTAAATATTATTTCATGTCTCTATGCAAGTTTTTGTTTAGGATCGATACATAATTTTTGTGATATAGCGATGATATGCAGGTCAATTATGTTCCACTCAATTAATTTAATTGGTATCATCAAGAAATTGTGGTTAAAGTACACCACAATTGCATATCCAATTGATTGAAAAGATAAAGGATTGAAACTGTTTTCCTGGTTATATATTATAGTTATAATATGGATACAATTTCATCGTTATATGAATCTCAAGACTAGAGATACACGTGCGATGCACGTGTGGTAAAATGTATTTTTATTACGATTCATTATTTGTATCTAATGGGCTCCTCTTCTTATTTATTTTTTATTTAAGTTTCAGCATATCGAGTTATGCCTAGCTTATTCTTTTCTTTGCGTTTTTATTTTATTTTATACTTTCCATAAAGGAATTCCTTATATTTTCATATCTAGGATTTACATATACAACATATACCATTGTCAAGGGGGAAGTTCTTATTATTTAGGTTAGTTAGGTATTTTTAAGAAAAAGGTTAAAAAATCAAAATTAGGTTGTGCTATATATATGAAAGAGGATACAATAATGATGTATTATGGTCTAATAATCAACCATTCTGCTTAATAAAATTTATGAATCTATAAACATTTACATGAGAGACATGTGATAAGATCCATCTTAACTTATTTCCTGTTGACTTGGCACATGAATTAAATAATAAATGATAGAAATAATTTTATCAAATCACCCTTTAAATATAATAAGTAGAATATCTTGAAAAATGTAATTGAAAAATGACTATAATTAATAATAAGAATAAATTAGGAACTAAACATAAAATTATTTCATAAACTGGACAGGTATTACTATTAAATATCCCAAAATAGTATAGTGGACAAGTAAAAAGTCCGTCATATTTTTATGTACCAATGCAACAACCAATCAGACACCGTATAGGGACACTAATATTCATTGATAACAAAATCTTCAACTAAAATGCCGACAATAAACAACAACAAAATTATATTGATGCACTTGAGCATCATCGTGCAAACAGAAGAAATCAAGAAGCTGCTAATAAGATTTGGCAAATATTGCAACTTCATCTGCTGAATTGCCCGTCATCAAGCACTTCTTTGGTCCCTCGGGCTGCTCAAAAGGGAAACATCTAATGGTTGCCCCTGTTTCTTCCTTCACCTTTAATTCTTCCTCGTCACTGTTTTCAAGTATGGCATCAACACGAATCCCAGATCAACGACAAAGTATAAAAGGAATAAACCATAGATGCCAGATACAAAAGAAAGGAAAGTATAAGAGGCTTACCCAGCTGACCAAGGCCCCCTTGCCCATTTTCCTTCAGCTATTGCCTCCTTAAGCTCATTATATGAATGCACGTCCACAATGTTACTGAAATGGTATGATTGTGCAACAGAAAATGAGAAAGGAACTCAATATCCAACGTAAAGAGACACGTGAATGATGAAACGCAGGCACTAAAGTAAATCTTTGATACAGACTGTACATACACATTTATATTCTGCAAATCTGTGATCATTGAACTTAAAACTTTGATAACTAGCAAAAAATCTTTGCCAAGGTTGAATTTCACTGAAACAACTGACATACACAAAAACTTGTTAAGGTTCGCAATACTTGCATCTTATACTTGGTATACATACAGAAGGCAGGTTCGAGGGTGTGTTTGGTATGAAGGAACAACACCTTTTTCAAAAAATATTTTCCAATATCTCATGTTTGGTTGATCAAAATGTTTTAGAAAAACATTTTCTCTAAGAAAGCGAGTTCCTAAAAAATGAAGAAAATGACTTCCCTAATAGAAGTAGGAAAGACAAGTTCCACAAGTGACATTTCAAAATTTATTGTCTTCTCCCCACCTACTCAATCCCAAAGCCCACCCCTTGACTAGGGGTGCGTATCGGGTGATTCGGTTCGGTTTTGAGTATTATCGATTTTGCTTATTGGTTATCGGTTTGTAGATAAGTTAAATCATTAAGGAACCGTTAAGATATCGGTTTATCGGTTAACGGTTTATCGGTTATTGACCTTTATCGGTTCGGTTATCGG
>JBCEWC010007720.1:0-21023 GCA_038996855.1 Solanum aculeatissimum | reverse complement strand
ACCGTCCAGTGGCACTTAGCCAAATCTCCACACGAACTCTCGGAGGACTTTCTGTTACACTTCATGAACCACTAAATGGTCCGTTCAACTTGTGACTGGTCGTGCAAGGCACCGTCTAACAACACGTGACCTCAAAAATCATAGCCTAGCCACTTTCCACCTTCACGGGACAGTGGATGAACCGTTTAGTATCAAGCAGACCGTCCAAGGTTCCGTTGACTTACACTTGGCTTAGGGGTGGTTCCAGGACACCCCCAAGCTCACTGTGACATCCCACGAGGCACTATATGGACCATGCAACGTTTCACGGTCCGTGTCAATGTCCTTGGCCATTTTTCTGAGCCTATCTCCAATGGCTTCTGAATTTCAGACAGTCTCACTGTTTGGGCCATATCGCCCTCATCCAAACTTCAAATGGAGTGAAACCACTTGTGTTGCAAAGATAACTCCAAGTGATTCAATTTTATATGTGGTAGATCACATGGTTCATCCCACACCAAAAGTTATGACTGTTTGCAGTACTCTGCTAAAATTGTCCCTCTAGGCCACTTACTAGCCCAATTTGCATTTGGCCACTTAAACTCAACCCGTTGCTACCAAAACTCAACCATGGATTGTAGTACATCATAGAATGCCAACCATAAGTAGATTTCAAAAATATTTAGGTTGTTACAGTGTGTGAGCTTATTTGCATGATTTTTATATTGTGTTTAAATTCAGAACTTGTCCTGTTACTCTAACTTAAACTATAGTTTAGTTGGTTAGGAAAATATCTTAGGTCGTTGTTCATATTAGTCCATATAGCCTAAATTACCAACCAAATGCAAAATATGTCCCTTGTTCCGAATGTTTGAGCCTGAAATGTACTCTTTATTTGTAAATACCTAAGTAACCTAGCCTTGTTGACAATACAATCTTTAAATTGGCCCTAGTCCTTTCTTGAATATTGTGCACCTTGACTGAGGCAAAAAAACTAAGTTTAGGGTCGCTATCAAAAGTGGCCCTGGTTCATAGGTTGGAAATTGTGCACTTTACCTCAGGCCAAAAGGCTAAGTTTAAGGTGTTAGTGTAAGAAAAGTCACATGAAATGGGGTGGGAGTTAGTGATATAGAGAAAAGGGATAAAAATTGTGTTGTGGGTACGAGAAAAATAAATAGATGCCTAACTAATGAGCTAAAAAGAAAAAGAATGTGAAAACCAAAAGGCATTGAGCTAAGAATGAGAATAAAGCACCCAGGAAAGCTTAAAATAGAAAAAAGGAGAATGAGTTGAAAAATACCAAGGGTTAGTAGGGCAAAAGTGTAGAATACCGCAGTGTCAAGGAGGCCAATTAGTCACTATGTTCCCAAAATAATCATACACAAAGCCTCTTAAGCCTACATTATAAGCCAAGAAAGCCCTATGGTGATCCTAGTCTAAGTAGCAGAAAGTCATAGTCGTGAGTATAGGGAAAATCATATGGTATTGGACACAGCATTCGAATATCTGTTGTGAGAGTGAGTGTTTTTTGCCAGTCCCAACTATAAACGTTGAAAATACTATTATGAGTAAGATACAGGACTTTGTTTTGTGAGCGCACCTGAATTGCACTATTAATTATAGGTTATTTTGGTGAATATTGCTTATTTATGGTTACCTTGCTTGTCATACTTGCACTGTTACATCTATTGATTTGCATTAGTTTGTTTGATGATTGTCTGATATGCATTGTTGAATTAGTGTGGGTATTTGTGTTGGAGTTATGCTATTATATTGAGGTATGTGTGTTGTTAGACTACTTATGTAGATTGAGTCCATCACTTGAGGATAAACAACAATTTTAAGTTGATGGTGCTGATGTGCAGCCAAAATACAACACTTTTTATGCTTAAAATATAGAATTTTGTGTGTTCTCAAAGTGATATTTATGGGTTTTATTTGTTTTTATGTTTATTTTGTAGGATTACCGAGTTGGCATGATTTTGGGCTGAAGTCTATAGATTTGTAGCTTTTTGATGGAGTATGAGACTCTCTACGGGCTATAATACTTCCATGAGCTATAGAGAGGCGTCGTAGATGAGATCCAGAGAATGGCCTATTTTCTAAAGGTTCATCTACATACTGTTAGACGAGTCATAAAAAATTGTACGAGTCGTAGATGGTGTTCGTGCCTAGAGGATTAAAAATTATTGATTTTCAGGAAAGTTGTCAGATAACCTTCTATGGGTTATATGTCTGAACACGGCTCATAGAAAGGTCCCGTAGAACCTGAAGATAATTTTTCCAGATGAAGTCTATGAAGCCCTAGTACGAGTCGTAGAACTTTTTATGGTTCATAACCTATCTCATATTGTCGGCGGACTAAGTTTTCCTACTTCATTTTGGCTTTGTATTTTTAGTAGTATAAACAGATTTTTAGGTCTTTTTTTAGTGAGGAGAAGAGGGGAGACGAACTAAAATAGAGAAAAAACACTTGGAACATTCTTCTTTTGTGATTGTTGCTTGAATTAATATATTATGTTTTTCTTTGAAGAAGCTTAGATTTCTTGTTCTTTAATTTATCATTATAAGTGATTTATTATGTTATTCATGAACATGATTTATTCACTAACAATAATCATGCATAGCTAAATCTACAACTAAGGTTGTGGGAACTATGAATAACTAATAAGGTAAAAATGGATAATCTGTAATTCTTGGAAAGTGTTCATGCATGTATTGATTATTTCTCTTCATTTTAATTGTTTTTTAATAGGTGGCCAACGTTAGAACTCGCCTATTATTATTGACTAGATCAAGGTAGTAATGAATAGTAAAAGAGAATAATTAACATGATTTCATTAATGTTTTCTCGTCTAATCAACCAAACTGGATCAAGGGGAGGTTGTACTGGGACAATAGGTAAGGGTTAGTAATGTCACAATACGGGTATGGATCAAATCATGTAGTGAAATTTACCTCTCACCTGGATCAAAGGATTTGGTAAACTCAACTAACCTTTCTGCAGCTACAAACTAGAAGAGATTACGATTATCTGGTAATATCAAGTTAAGGAATCATGGGGAACACAATACCCTAGTTTCTTCTTCTATTGTTTTCACAACACTTGCACTATCGTATGTTTATTTTCTGCAAACTACAAACCTCCCTCCCCCTTTTGGGAGATAAGTAGGTTAATCACCTTGATTTTCTTGGAACTATTCTAACTCTACCATATTCCCTGTGGGTTTTACCCTAACCTTGGTTACGTTATATATCTTGACAATGATCGCTTTAATCATTAAAAAAGAGGTGTAGCTTAGGTGACATCATGTTTCCCATGAATCCCTAACTCAGTATAACCAGATAATCCTAAGCTTTTCTAGTGTGTAGCATGCAAACCTGGTAAGTTATGTTTCTCTAACCCTTTGATCTAGGCGAAAGGAAAATTTCACTACCTGATTTAATCCATCCCCGCAGTGTGACAATACTAACCCTTACCTTTTGTTCTGGTACTACCATCCCGTGATTAGTTCAAGTTGATTAGATGAGAGGAATCACATCAAATCCTATTAATTATTCCTTTTTCCCATTCATTACCCCCTTGATCCAGTAAGTAAGAATTAGGCGAGTTCTAACATTGACCACTGTTAAAAGGTATTCATAGCGACGAGAATAGTTAATATATACATGCACACTTTCAAGAATTATGAACTATCCAGATTTTACTTTGCTAGTTCTTCATGGTTCCCATATCCCTAGTTGTGGATTTAGCTATCCACACTCAATGTAGATGAAGAAATCATGTTATGGAATAACATAATCAATCACTTACAATGATGAATTGAAGAGAAGGAAATCCAATATCTTCAACAAGAAATCACATTGTAATAATCCCAATGTAAAATCAAAGTGATCACAAAATATGAATTGTTTGTCGTCCTCTCTCATGCATATGTCTAAAAAACCTAAAAAAAACTATGTATAAAAAATAAAATACAAATCCAAAATTAAATAGGAAAATTAGATTCAGCAACCCAAACGGACAAGGTACGGGCCATATAAGGATTTGCGGCCCGTAATTGGGCTTCGTACTCTGCATCTCTCAAAATTTGTCCTTAACCTACGAGACCTTCCTTTGGGCCCTCTTCTGACTTACGGCCCATAAATAGTTTCATCTGCTAACTCTTCTGAAACTCTTCAAACATTCATCCTCCAAGAACAATCTGACATATGGCTCATCACCTGACTTACGGCCCCTGGAGGCCTTCGTTTGATAACACTTCAGTATTACAACATATCTTATGGCCTTTAGCATATGAGCAAATCTATGAGCCATCAAGAACTCTACAGCTCATTTGATAACTCACAGTATCCACTCCTGAAAATCAACCCATCACTAGATTTGACCCACGAAACCAACTTACAGATCGTTGAATCCACCATGACCCATAGACTGCTCCGTAAATCACCAAAAACTTCTATTCTGTAGAACTTTGCCCAAAATCATACTGAATCTTATAATCTTGCAAAATTAACACAAAAACACATCAAACCCATTAACATCACTATGAGAATACACAAAATTTCAAGTTTTAAGCATCAAAAATGCTCTTTTATAGTAGCACATCAACACCCTCAACTTAAAATTATTGTTTGTCCTCAAGTGATAGACTCAATCTACATAAGCAATATAGTAACACACATACCTCAATCTTATGGCATACATCCTCTCTAAATCAAGTACAGATACCCAGTCAAGATTATTAGTGCACATATCAGGCAGTAATCAGACAAGCTCTTGTGAATCAAGATATGACAGTGCAACTATAACAAATAAGGAAATGTAAATAACTAGACACACACTGAAACAGTCTAAATTCAATAATGCAATTCAAGTTCCCTCACAAAAAGAAGTCCCATGTCTCACTCAAGATGTTATGCTCAAACTTAATGTTTGGAACAGACAATAACAATTGTGCTCATAACAGATATTTAGAGATATTGCACAATACCATAGGTTTTCCCATATATTCCTGACCTTCGACTACTCGGACTAGGATCACTAAAGGACTTTCTTAGCTTGTAACATAGGCTCAGAGGGCTTTGGTATGATATTTGTGGAACATAGTGATTGATGGACCTCCTTGACACAACATTATTTTACACCTTTGCCTTACTAACGTTGTTATTTTTGACATATTGATCCCTTTTTCTTGCTTTTTGCACCTTTGGATGCCTCATTCTAATTTTTAGCTCATTGGCTTTTATTTTCACAATTCTTCTTCTTTTTAGCTCAAATTTTAGGCATCTTATTTATTTTTCCACACCCATTATACATTCTTCCTTTTTTCATTATATTCCTGTCCTTTCTTTCCCATTTGGTGTGACATTTTTGCAACAACACCCTCAACTTAGGCTTTTAGCGTGAGTTGGGGTGCACAATATTCAACCTTTGAACCAAGGCCACTTTTTGATAACCACCCTCAACTCAGGCTTTTAGCCTGAGTCGAGGTATACAATATTCAAGGAAGGACCAGGGCCAAATTTAAGATTTCACTGATAAAAAAGTTTGGTTACTAAGTTGTTATCAAAGAAAGGGTACATGTCAGGCTCAAACGTTAGGAACAAGGGATATATGATGCATTTGGTTGGTCTATTTAGGCTAAGTGGACTGATATGAAAAATGACCTAACATCCTTTCCTAACCAATAAACCTATAGTCTTAGTCAAAGTAATAGAGCAAGTTCTGAATTAAAGTAAAGCATCCAAACTATGCAATAATACTCACACGCAGGTGGCACTGAATACATTGTTAACATAGACTCTCAATCAGGCTTTTTATCATAATTAAGCCATGTCAAGCCAGAAAAAATATTGTCAATCTTTTATTCCACACGGTTGTTATCAAGAACTACCTAACAACACATCATACAAAAATAAAAAGGTATAATTTTTCAACCAAACAAACATATGCCACAGATATCGATACATTATGCTACTAATACTACTTACATATCCTAAACATGTCTATTCAACATAAAATAAATGTACTTAAGGAAAGAACTCAGGCAAAAAACCCCACGTACTCAAAAAATGGGATAGTTATAGGCCATAGTTACTCAAACTTCATCGAGGCCTATAACTACCCATATCCCATCGAAATAGATTTGCATTGTCCTCAATGAAACAAAATATGGCTAAAGTAAAGTATACATGTAAAAAAGAGCATACCTGGGTGCCTAAGCGCCAGTGTGTGGCTGTGTTTGACCACCTTCAACATGCTTGGTGGTCTCCTTAGTATTAGGATCATGTCTTGAGGGTCCAGAACCCCTCATACTCTCAAGCTAACATGTCTATCAAGCCCTCTCAACTATAATGGAGCCCAGTCTAGCAGCCGCAAACTACTTCATCTCTATCAACTCTGTGTCTTATCTCACAGCATTTAGATCATCTTTCTCAAGATGAGGCCTCTACCCAAAGGCATAGAGTGGTATCTCCTCGGCAACAAACAAATCAACAAATGCCTCAGTAGTAGTGTTGGGAATTAGAAGTACTAGCGGTGCTGACGCATTTATTCTCATCTCGATATGAACTTGTTGGATCTCCTCATGAATGGATGTCACATCAATAAGATGGGTTGAACTGAGGCTCTACTCTACTCACCTCTCAAAAGCATCAATGCGTCCATGTATCGGTGCAAGTCTCTCCTCATGGGTGGTCGAAAAGTGTGTCTATATGCACTTCTTAGCCTCTGAAATGGTCTTTCAAACCCAAGGTCTGATCTGCTATAGAAACTGAGTAAACTAGGAGTCAGTGCGAACTAGTCTCTATGCTAGAGTTTGGAGAGATGTTGTAGACACGTATACCATACCGACGGAGAAAGGTTGTATGGGCATGACCTCTGGTGCAGGAGTAGAACTAGTAGTAGTGGGCCCCATCTCTCTCTCAGCATCTGTCTATGGGGGCCCCTCAGTATCTGGAGCAGTAGTAGTAGAATATAAAGGAGGCTTAGATTATGGTGCTGTGGCGAACATCTCAAGTAGACGAACGGGTGGTTGTGGTGTTCGCTAGAGAGCCAAAGGATTCTTATCAGCCTTTATCAGGCTAGCATCCAATGTCCTCTAAACCTCGATCATAGTGTTCACAGTGTGTATGATCTCCACTCCCGCCACTATACATAGGCGATAAATCAGCATGGGAAGGGAAAAAAGGTGGACCACTTTAGGGCTCACTTTTGTATCTCTTCGACTATCAATCGAGCACAGTCAATGTCATAGCAAGCAATGATGTTGGTAACAAAGATCACGCGGTTCGGCATCAATGTATTATTTACTTGAGTAGGCCGTATCCATGAACGTACAACAACCCACTAAAATTTTCCCATGAAGCTGTGGAATACCTTCACAATCGCTGCTAATGTAGAAATCCAGTCAGGGTCCTGACCCTGATCTATATGATCGGCAACTTCTGTCCGGGCCGCATCTTTCATCTGCCTCGGTCCCTATCCTGCCTTAACAGATAATTATACTAGCCTGTAAAAATAGGGGTCTGATACTCTAGAGCAAATAGGAACCAACAGATAGTGGTCTCGGATATGTCAAAAGGGACTTCTCTCACCATCATCTATGTGATGCGAGGCTGAGTGAGGTATCTCTTCCCTTTCAGGGTCGACACCATGATTGTAGCAGCGTACGATGCATAGAACTCTCAAACAATTGCCGATGAGTACTTCCTTGATGGGGCTGCTAACCACTCCAAGTGATATTAGGCCATAGTGTCCCGGAGTATAGGAGAACTGTCAAGCCCTATGGTGACAATCCTTGGCTCCTCAAATATGGTACGATCTTGATGACCCCGCTCGTCATGCTAGATGTCATCCCTATATATGTGTTGCATACCTCGGACACACCATTTACTTGTCAATGCATCTGGCTGTGTTAGTGATGTTGGGGTGGACTCTACAGCCTCATAGCCTGACTCCTCACTTGAACCAGAGCCCTCTCCTATGGAACCTGATTCAGACCCTTCTTGGGAGTCCATCATCTGTATAAAGCTGCTCTACTGGGAATCTCCCTCTTCAAATTGTGGAGGCTGAGAAACTATGGCCAGTGTCTTGGTCGGCATTATCTATTTAGCTGCCGCCCATGTATTTCATCACTCGATGCCCTCATCAGACTAGACGCCAAGCTCCTCTAACGATCCACTAGTGTCAAAAGTTGTGGGCTTATTGTGGAGTTAGTCCCATATGTCCTCTATCTCACTTCTTTTTTGTCGGGGAGCCATAGTATCTAAAAGCACACAAGTAGAAGTACATATTAGTCCCACAAACTCAAGAAAGAAATCAGAAAGTTACAAAATAAGTCAAATAAGGGCCTAAAACAGCTCGCCCATAGGCCGTAGGGTAGGCTACGGGCCATAGAAAGCCTTCGTGGGAAACAGGGTATAGTATTTCTAGTTATTGGAAATGCACCTACGAGGCCAGTTATGGCTCATAGAAAAGACTATGAGTCGTAGGTGTAATTACAGAATTTTAGGAAAGGAACCTACGAAACCAAGTTACAGGTCGTAGTCTAGACTATGATTCATTAGTGGTTTTATCTGATGATATCCCTTAAAGCCCCAAGCTACTGATCTCAACCCATGAAGGGTAACTATGGTCTGTGGACTAATTCATGGGTCGTAAAAGACCCTCATATTGTAAAAAATAACAACATAGGTTTCCTAAGGCCACCATAACGATTCCCTTAATCAATATCAAACCAAAAAAATCACAGCCAACAACAAGGTACGCGAATCTAAACAACATCAAAGCAATGACATTTCAAACTAAGCCTAACCTAGCTTCCATGTACTGAACTCATTCCATAACACATTTTCACCAAGTTACTCAACACCCAAATGTGTGAATTATTAATCTACCCCGTCACCCATCAATTTAACATGCAAATATCACATCAAACACCATCGGACTAATAATTTAGCATGTTATCATTTTATACACGCAATTACATGTCAATAACAATAGACAAGTTTAGTATAATTCCAATGACAAGTGACTTCATGATTTCAAACAACAGCATAAACTTATTTTATAGTCGATTAACTCAATTTTATCATTTTGGCGTGTAATTCATGCACCAACTTATCGATTATTTACTAAGACACACTTTAAACTCAATTGACAAGGTTGGTTATGAATTCAACAATGAGTCTCACAAGCATATATATGGTTCAAGTTCAATCCAAAAAATCAAATGGTTCCAAACCTATGGCACTCCTCATATACAGGTAATATCCAATATTAGTGCATGAACATCATAATATCATTCTGAACAATATCCCAAACCATTGACAAAATATGAAAATTCAAGAAGAGCACATACCTGAATTTTGATCAAAAAGCCTACAACTAACAAGAGAAACCCAAAGAAGTGAAGCCCTAGGTGTGCCAGACTTGTAGAAAGTGGCCAAAGTTTGGCCAGAATTCGGTCGGAGACTATGGTAGTGGTGATCGATAATGGTCGAACTTGGGGAAGAAGAAAAGGGTCGAAGGTATTTTGCAAATTATGGGGAAAATAAGGGGTAAATATTTTTACCCCTCTTTTATTAAATTGGTCGGGTTGGGTTTAAGTGGGGTTCAGACCCCACAAAACCCCGATTACGGGTCATAAGAGTTTTGACAGCCCGTAAGCAATGGTCTTATGGTTTCCAAACCATAATATTTAGGCCTAGTTACTTATGAGTCAGCCTACGAGTCGTAGGCTAACCTACGGTCTGTAGGTTATCTCATAAGTGCCACCAACACTTGGAGAATTCCAAAACTACTTACATGGGATCTATGAACCCTTTTTATGGCCCATAGGATTAGCTACAGTCTGTAAAGTTGGCTCATGGACTAATGTGCCTAATTTTTCTCACTGGCAGTGGTTCTTAGGAGTCGATATACGAGTCGTGGTATGAACCACGACCCATAAGGCAAGTAGTGGAACCAACTTTTTTTCTTTTTTTGCATTGGTTTGTTGCCTTAATCCTGTTCTTACATATTCTCCATAAAATAAGCTATTACCCCATAAATCACTAGTATGTGAATATTGAATCACAACCAAAAACATAAATTGTTTAAGCTACCTATCAGTCCCAAAAGGCAAAATCAACATAAATGCACAAATGTTACATTTAACATCTTGGGTTGCCTTTTAAGTAGCGCCTGATTTAGTGTCGTGACATGACTTGGACAACTTTGTTAATCATACTTTACCAAGCTCCCATACCTCGATCTTCAGATCATCAGGTCTTTTGATTGACTGACAGATGTTGAAAATAACTTTTTCATTGTTCAATCTAAACTTGAGTTAGCCAGACTCCATGTCCACTAGTGCTCGTCCAGTTGTTAGAAAGGGTCTTTATAACATGATTGGGACTTGAAAGTCAACCTCACAATACAGGATCATAGAGTCTGCTGGTAAGATGAACTTTTCCACTTTGACTAGAACATCGTATAGTATCTCTTTAGGCTTCTTCACTATCTTGCCAGCCATCAACAACCGCATGCATGTTAGTGTAGGGGCTCCCAAGCCCAACTTCTTGAAGACCACTAGAGGCATTATGTTGATGTTGGCTCATAAATTGTATAATACCTTTGCAAAGTGGGTATATTTGATGGTGCATGGGGTAGTGAATACTTCGGGGTCCTCTCTCTTTTGCACCAAGTACCTTATTGCAATAGCACTGCAATGTTGAAGCTCCTGAGAGAGCTTTTAGCTCACCATTCTCTTCTCTGTCACTAGGTCCTTCATGAACTTGGCATACCAGGTCATTTTCTCCAATGCCTCAACGAGGGGAATGTTGATAGTGAGCTACCTCAACATAGAGATGAAATTCTGAAACTTACCTTCCTCCTTCTTCTTGAGTCTTTGAGGGAAAGGTGGTGGAGGCCTAGGTATGGGCTTCAATAGCCTCGGTGTAACCACATAATTGCTCAACCCATCATTATCCTTGTCATTTTCAGTTTCAGCATCCTTGTTCTCTACCTTCTCCTCACAAACCTCAGCATCATTTACTGGTATTGGTGGTTCAATAGTCTGCTTACCACCTCGTGTAGTCATTGCCCATCATTCTTTAGATTCTGCACTGTGTTGCTTGGCAATGTACCCTTCTAACGTTGGTTCAATTATGTGGACATCTGACTAAATTATTGCTCCAACTGCTTAATGGCAAAAGAATAAGACTTGATCTTATGATTAATACTTGAGATATAAGTTTTCATCCTCGGTGAGGTCTCATGTTGGGCGTCAGCTTTTTTTAATAACTTATCAAACATCTTCTCTATAGGAAAACTACCAGCCCCAGAATCACGATTGTGTGGTGGCACATACGCACTACTTCTGTACCTATCTCTATGACCCCAATCGCCATCTCTATCTTGGCCCCTATTCCTATCATAGTAACCACTGTCTTATCTCCTATTCCTGTCATGATAATCACCTTAGTTGTTATCTCTGTATGCATTGTCCCTATTGTAGTTCTGACCTTGATTCCCTTGACCTTAGCGCTAAAAGTCTTCACTAGACCCTTCGGTGTTGGTCCGAAAAACCCTCATCTAATCAGTCACAAAGCATGATTCCTCCTCATAATAAGACTCCTCATACAAAGGTGCACGAGGTGGCTGATGGCTAACTGCATTAACTCGCTCCTGGTTTTGCTTCATCAATAATCCAAAATTATTACTAATCTGAGCCAACTTTTGCATCATATCTTCATTGATCTTGGTCTATTCTGGATTGGTACTAACTGAGAAAGAGCTTTTAGTTGTCAACATATCTCTTGAGTTCCATACACGGTTGGCCTTAGCCACTCTTTCTAATCGCTCAACTACCACAGAATATGTGCAATCCATGAATGAGCCTCCAGTTATGGTGTCAACCACTTCTTTGCAATTATCATCAAGTGACTGATAGAAGATCTCCACTAAGGAATCGTCAACAATCATATGGTCTGGAACACTCCTTAAGAACTTTGTAAATCATTTTCATGTGGTTCTTATTGAATCACCAGGCAACTGCTCGAAGTTATTAATCAAATCCTTCATCTTCAGCTTCTTTGACCTGGGAGAGAACCTCCCCAAAAAGGCTTTTTGCATCTCTGCCCATGTAGTAACAAAACCTTGTGAGAGCTCAAATAACCATATTGTTGCATCTCCCGTGAGAGATAATGGGAATACACAGAGCCTATAGTATCCATGGACAGATTTTGGTTTCTCATCACACTCTTACAGACGAACATAACAATGTGTAGATAGTTATGTAGATCCTCTGATGGTAAGCTCGTGAACAAGCCTTTATTCTGCAACATCTATATTTACCCACTCAACACTAGAAATTTAGTCTCATCCAATAAAAGAGGTAACACTATAGCACTAGTGAAATTCACTGTCATAGGGTCAAGTCTAATTTTATTTCATGTATGAGCAGCGGCTTGAAGATTCTATGGGAGTGGATTCACGTCATCGAGTGGTGGTGGGTCATCATCATTGTTCAGGTTTAGTGCGATGTTTGTAGCACTATTAGAAGTATTGTTAGCATTTTCCTGAACCATTCTTCTCAATGTTCTCTAGATCTCTGGATCAAATGGAGTAAAGGGATTACCTCGATTTTGGATACTGGCATACACTACACCTGTATGTTGCCAGAAAACAAAAAATAACAAACAAATGTAATATAAGAAAAATAAGGAAAATAATGATTAATTCTAAAATCACCCAAATAAAATAAGTCTGAAAGTCATATTTCCCGATAACGGTGCTAGAATTTTGATGTCACCCAAACTACACTTCCAAATTGAGGATAACAGTCATAATCAAAATATAGTACATAACAAAGGTTAGGGTCGAATCTCACAGGGAATATGATCTACACCTAGAGTAATTATGAGTAATCAGGATGAATTAATCTACTTATCTCCTGAAAGGGGAGTTAGTAAAATTGCAACACATAAACCTAAACTACAACAATCAATCAAGTAAAAGTGCTATGAAATCAGTGAGAGAAGTAACTAGTGTATTGTGTTCCCTATGAATCCCTAACTCAGCATATCCAGATAATCGTAATCCTTTCTAGTGTATAGCATGTAAAACTGGTAAGTTATGTTTACCTAACCCTTTGATCCAGGTGAGAGGCAATTTTACCTTGATCTATTCCCGCAGCGTGACAATACTAACCCTTACCTTTTGTTCCAGTACAACCATCCCGTGATTAGTTCGGATTGATTAGATGAGAGGAATCACATCGAATATTGTTAATTATCCCCTTTTCCCATTAATTACACCTTGATCCATCAAGTAAGAATTAGGTGAGTTCTAACGTTGGCCACCTTTAAAAGGCATTCATAGAGAAGGGAATAGTTAATACATACATGCAAACTTTCAAGAATTATGAATTATTCAGATTTTACTTTGCAAGTTCTTCATGGTTCCCACAACCCTAGTTGTAGATTCAACTATGCATACTCAGTGTAGATGAAGACATCATGTTATGAAATAGTATAATAATCACTTACAATGGTGAATTGAAGAACAAGAAATCCAAAATCTTCCACAAGAAATCAAAATGTAATAATCCCAATGTAAAATCAAAGTAATCACAAAATATGAATTTTATGTCGTTCTTTCTCATGCATATGTCTAAAAAACCTAAAAACCCTATTTATAATAGATAAAATACAAATCCAAAATAAAATAGAAAAACTATATTTGGCAACTTAGATGGACAGGGTTACAGGTTGTTTAAGGATTTATGGCCCGTACCTGGGCTTCAAACTCTGCATCTCTCAACATCTTTAATCAACCTACGAGACCTTTCTATGGGTTGTCTTCTGACTTACAACTCCTAAAGGGTTTCATCTGCTAACTCTTCAAAACTTTGATCCTCCAGGCATGATCTGGCTTATGGCTTGTCACCTGACTTATGGCCCGTAGAGGCCTTCTTCTGATAACACTTTATCATTACAACATATCTTCTGGCCTTCAGCATACAAGAAAATCTACAAGTCATCAAGAACTCTACAGATCATCTGATAACTTGTACTATCAACTCCTAAAAATTAACCCATGACACGATCTAACTCACGAAACCAACCTATGAGTTGTGGAATCAACCATGGTCTGTAGACTGCTCCGTAAATCACCAAAAACTTGCATTCTGTAGAACTTTGCCCAAAATAATATTGAATCCTATAATCCTACAAAATTAACACAAAAACACATCAAACCACTAACATCGTTTTGAGAACGCATAAAATTCCAAATTTTAAGTATCAAAAGTGTTGTATTTCAGCAGCACCCACAACCTCACTTGGCCAAAATTCACACTTATCAAATTTTGCAAAAAGCCTCTACTCCCTCAAAGTTTGTAACACCACCCTCAAGTGTTCCATGTGTTCTTCATCGCTTCTAGAGTTTATTAGGATGTCATCAATGAACACCACTACAAACATGTCAAGGTAGGGCTTGAATACCCTATTCATAAGGTCCATGAATATAGTCATTTTATTAGTGAGTCCAAAATACATTACCACAAATTCAAAGTGACCAAACCTAGTCCAAAAAGCCGTCTTAGGAATATCACTCTCTCACCCTTAGTTGGTGATATTTGGCTCTCAAATCAACCTTGGAGAACTGTGTAATTGGTCAAACAAGTCATCTATTCTTGAGAGTGGATATTTATTCTTAATAGTGACATTGTTGAGTTTCCGATAATCTATTCACATGTGGAGTGACCCATCTTTCTTCCTTATAAACAAAACTGGAGCACCCCATGGGGATCTACTAGGTCTAATGAAACCCTTTTCCAATAAATCTTTCAAGTTTTTCTATAATTCTTTCAACTCCGTGGGAGCCATTCCATAAGGAGGAATTGAAATAGGTTGAGTTTCAGGTAGAAGGTCTATGCTGAAATCTATTTCCCATTCGGGAGGAACACCCGGTAACTCATCTAGAAAGGCATCGAGAAACTTGTTGACAATGGAAACCTACTCAAGAGAAGGAACTTTAAGTAACATCTTTGACCCTCACTAGATGATATATGAACCCCTTTGAGATTATTTTCCGATCCTTTAGAAAGGAAACAAACCAACCTCTACATGAAGAATTTCTACCCTTTCACTCAAGAGAAGACTCGTTTAGGAATCGAACCTTTACTCTACGAGTCCTACAATCAATTGAGGCATAGGAAGCATACAACCAATCCATCTCAAGTATAACATCAAAATCAACCATGGAGACTCTACTAAGTCACAAGGGATAACTTTGTGCATGATGGAAATGCGACAATTTCTATAAACTCTTTGTGCAACAATGGACTCTCCTACGGGGGTACATACTTCATAAGGCTCATTAAGGATTTCGGGACATGACGGGGATCTATTTGCAATAAATGGAGTTACAGATGACAAGTTTGCTCCCGGATCTAGCAATGCATATGCATCATAATTATAAATTTCCAACATACCAGTAACAACATCTAGGGCCTCTTCAACTTCTTGTCTTCCATGGAGATAATAGAAACGGTTGGTCCTTAGGGTACCTAGAACTTTCCCGCCATGGCCTTGGATTCTTTCACCTCCACTTCTACAATCCCTTGCATGGTGCCCGAGCTTTCCTTACTTGAAGCATGCATTTGAAATGGCCAAGAACTCTCCCTTGTGGGGCCTTCCACACTACGGGCAATTTGGAGTTTAAGGCTTTGGAGCTACCCCTTTGTATTTTGTGGATCGAGGAGAAACAGTGTTGGTAGACCCTTATCCACCTTGATTTTGGCCACCTTGGAACTTTTAGTGGCCTTCAATCCTTTGGTGTGAATATCCCCCACTATTAACCTGAGTCCTCTTAGACTCCCTTACTCTCTCCCTCAACTTCTCCTCCTCAATTTTCTTGGCGTATGTCATGAACTGGGAGATGTCTATCTCCTTCCCAAGCATGGTCGTCTTACACTCTTTTGACACCAAGTGTGATACCCCGAAAATTAATTTTCTCATACGAGCTCTAGGATCTGCTACCATAAAAGAAGCATATTTAGAGAGTTTGGTGAACTTGAGAGCATACTTCCTCACACTCATGTTGCCTTGGCTAAGGTTGATGAATTTTTGTACCTTGGCCTCCCTCAACTCTATTGCAAAGAACCAATCAAAAAAAGCACCCTTGAACTCTTCCTATTCAGTTGGACCCACTCTATGGCCCCTTTCCTCTACCCATTGCTCATACCATATCTTTACCACACTTTTTAGTTGGTAGGAAACCAACATGACCTTCTCCTCTAAGGGAATTCCTATTAAGGAGCAATGAGGTAAGCCTCATCAATGAAGTCGATGGGATCCTCTTTCATCTTAGAACCGTAGAACTTTGGAGGACTCATCCTCATAAAATATCTAACCCGTATAGCAAAAGTAGAAACTTAGAGAGGAATGGCAATCTCCCTGTTGGCTTGATTATCAAAAGCTTGGGCTAGCATGGTGAATGCGTCTCTAAACTCCGCATGAGATACCTCATCATCTTGTTATAGCGGAGGGGCTTGTTGCTCGGGTGTGTTCCTCCGTTATAGAGCTCTTCTTGGCGACATGATCTAGAAATAACAAGGAGATCATTGTTAGTTATAGGAGAACCTTAGACAACTCTATAGGCACGACATGAATAAGAAAGAGGGGGAGACTTTCCTAAATACCTCATAGACTCTCATTCATGATTGTGGCGCACTTCACAACCTTAAACGAGATTTTACTCGATGCGGTATGTTTGGACATCAAAGGAATATCTTAAAACCTCAAGATCTGATACCATATTTGTAATGATCCAAGACTGGGTCCTAGTTGTCACACGGCGAATGAGACACTCGTAGACACCTCATCCAAGCCATCCTCGCATATCAAGCATTCATAGGCCAAAAATTGATAGATTTGTGGAAGTAAATGGGGTAGAGACTAAGCAATATGGATTGAATTTAAAACATCATCTTAAAACATATATAGCGTCCATAAACATACCAACTAGACCAGAGATAAATGGGAATTGGTAAACGGTTGGTTTCCCTCAAATAAAAACGATGTCAAATTTTAACAACATAGAACGTAAAAGCCTCCAAAAACCAACATATACATCAAGTCCCAAAATACATAGCAAGAAAAAAATGGGTGGACTCCCGAACTAAGGGATCACCATAATAAAACTAGTCTTGGAACGTCAAAAGAACTATCCACGAGCCTAGAAAGGAGCACTTGTCCCTACATGGTGAAATCATATAGATAAAATATGTGTCAGTACTTTTGGAATGTACTAAGTATGTGAAATGCAATGCAATATGAAATTGTAATGCTATCATTCATAAAGTAAAGACTTTAATGCATGGAACAGTAAGGACAATATTAACATGAGCTTAAGTATGCACAAGGAATTCCATTTAATATGAGTAAAAACATCACATAAATGAAACACATATAGGGGAACAAGACATTGATCATAGGCATTGTGGGAATTAACCATAACCAACACATAAGACCATGTGAGCTACTATATAGAATCCAACATAACCCCCTACGTTGGCACGAGGAGACCACTCATCGGGTGGAACTCTATCACATAGCATTCATCATCATATATCATAATTGGCCTATATGGTTCTACTAGTCTAGCCTACAAGAGCTCCTATGGTGGCACATAGTTAATGGGGCAAGGGGTTTTTTCTAGGGTTCACTTATTGAACCCAATCTCAATGCCTTATTTGGTGTTAAGTCAGCCCTCAGAATTTGTAAAACACTTACTTAGTCAAATTATGACACTTAGAATCATAAGTAGCAATCTAACCAATAGCTCGAAACTCAAAAAACCACTAAATGTGAATTATCCTTTCATCTTGGGAACCATCATAAACACCATTTAGGGCATTGTCAATATGCTTATATCTTTGACAAATCATCAACTTAAAACCTATCTTTTGTGCCCTATATTTCATTATATAACATACATGGATTGACTTTAATCTTAGTGAGCTTAATTATAAGTTGGAATATTCATAAATATGAGGTTCATGCATGATCATGGGAAATATATGTTTATTCAAAATATGCAAACCAACCCATACATCAACATTCAAAGCATGAATCATTGAGGACATATTATAACATAAAATATCATGAAATCATCATTAGCATGCATGGTAGTATTTAAAGAACCTAAAGAAAAGGTAAAAGATTTTAATGTAGGACTTTGTGGGTGAAAGGAGACCCACAAATCTACTCATATACCTTGGGGTAAGTCTATGAAGAAGGAATTTTCTATTATGGGCGAGACCCTTGAAAACCCTACTTGTTCTTGGAGAGGATGAATGCCTTAGGTTTTGTGAGAAAGTGGAAGAATAAAAAAAAATGGGAATCTAGGGCATTAAGGTATGTTTAGAGGCCTAAAAGGTCATAAAATGACATAGTTTAGGTTTAGAATTGGCAGAAAGGACAAAATTTCTCTTCATTAAAACAGCCCGATTCAACCCACGAGACCCCAATTATGGGTCGTAGATGGAATCACGAGTCGTGATTCACATCGTCTTGTTCTCTTTTTCCAATCTTTAAAAATTGGTTACCAACCACCAACCATGAAACCCCTATCTACGGGTCGTACATCAAACCTTGAGTGGTGGTTGGTTCCGTGGAGTCCATCCACACTTTAAAATAATTCTACTTTTTTGGACACCTATCTACAAAGGCTATCTACAGCTCATGGGAAGGACTACGGATTGTCCTGTTAATCGTGTCACCTTCCAAAGCCTCTAAATTTCCTTCGAGTTTTGAACTCACACCTACGACCTAGATTATGGTCCCTATTTCCATCTATGGGTCATGAATGACTTTCGTAAACCACATTACACTTAGAAAAATTTCACTTCCTGAGACTCTCATAAACGATCTTGGTTTACAGCTCATGGTTCATACCACAGACCATGAACTTGGCTTTGGGGGATGACCCATGAGCATTTCTAGCCTTACTCTTTTGTACTTTCTAGGCTCTGAAGTTGAGGGTCAATAAAATTACTAGTCCATAGCTGGAAAGTGGTATAAACAACCTTGTGGGACTCAACCAGGCCGAGGTTATGCAAACTATCCTGGCAATTAATCAGAAACACATGGGCATCCTCACCACAACACTTGAAAATCTGGGAGGCCCCAATCTAATGAACCTCTTTAACATCTTCTACTCCACAGTAGACATCGTTGGCGGTCAATGGCTAAACCATAGTAGGTATCAATTGAATTACCAGTAAGGGAACCATAGTAGTATGCAGTGAAATGGGGATCTGATCAAATGAAACCCCAGCCTGGTCTGAAATTTGACCCTCTTCTTTGATTTGAGGTCTTGTTGATCTGATCGGCATAGTGACTCCTTGGAACATACCCTCCATGAAGTTGAAGATCATAGAGAAAGTATCTTGTAGTAGTGGTGTGGTTATAAATCCAGGTGGAGGGAGAGCTAGAGCCTCCTCAGCAGCTGATACTCAGAATGTGCAACCTCAATATAGAGCTCCTATGCTAGTGCCTATTCCTTCTCATGGGTCAGTACTGTAACCCTAGCTTTGCCTCGACCTCTGGGATAGCCTCGACTTCTACCCCTGCCTATGCCCTGAGCTAAGGTTCTATCTGTAGGTGCATGGGGCTCACGATCACCCGTATAAAGTCTAGCCTGTCTCATCAGAGAAAGAATGAGAAAATAAGGTTTCAGATGCTAAATGTTAATTACAAAGCATGATTAGAATCAAGAATCATAAGTTCATTCTTACAATGCCCGATAGTCTCCCGAAGATTGGATACGGACATCATCATACTGATCTATGGGACTCTACTAGACACTTGCTCCTAAAATGGTGAGACTGATGAACCTAAGCGCTGATACCACTCTGTCACGACCCAAATTTTGGATCATGATAGCACCTACTATAACCCCCGAATAGGCAAGCTAACCTAATTTTCAATTTAATTTAAAACCATTTATACAATATAGATAATATAAGAAAGCGGAAGATACAATAAATATTCAATAAATATGGACAAAAATATGAATATGTAATACGATACAAAATATACTAAATGTCTGAAGTTGTCAAAACCCAAAACATGGATGTGATGGCACTTGCCTAACCCACCAAGACAAGTAAGCCCAAAACCTACTCAATTCAACATATAAACTAAAAAAGAAGAGATAAAGTCTAAAAATAAGATAGTCACTAGAATATAAAGTCTATATGTCACGCCCAAAATCCCATTAAGGCGGACTGGCACCCGTTGCCGACCAGGCTCGGGAGAACCAAACTGTAATCACACTTTCTATGAACATTATAAGGTATTTCTACACTCAACATGCCTTTAGAAAAATAGAAAGTAATAACAAGCCAAAATGAATTGCATATGACTAGGTCGTTGGAGTCACGACGCCCAAAATACAAGGTATGACACACTTTACTTTACATATTCTAAAAGCCTCTAGATAAGAACTGTCTGATGAGGGTCGAGACAGGCCCTGCCTCAGCACCAACTACTATACTATGCAAAACATAATCTCTAAACACATAGAACCCTGAAGCAACCTGGAGCCCAATAACAGTAGTTGGATATCCTGTACTTCTACTAGGGAGATCTACTAGCTCCTGTACCTGCAACATAAAATGTAGGTCCCCCAAGAGGGACGTCAGTACGAGATAATGTACTAAATATGTAAGGTAAACTGTACTATGTGTGAAATAAGAATTCAAATTAAATCATGCACTAATGTATAGATAAGGGACCACCTTTAATCAAATTGTGGAATCAAGTACTTTATGTTCTTTGTGTCACTTTACCTTTATTTACTGCATAATCTGTGTACAGCATATAATACAAATGACCAACTGATCAGTGGTAAAAGAGAATGACCCATGCTAGGCATTTTAACCCCTGGGATGCTGTCCTCATAGCTATACAAATTGGGATCGACCCATGCTAGGTTTTCGCCCCTGGGCTGCCACCCTCACAAACCAAGTGAGATCGACCCATGC
>JBCEWC010007719.1:0-21025 GCA_038996855.1 Solanum aculeatissimum | reverse complement strand
TTTTAGTAGTTTTAGAGAGAGAAAAATAACTTTTGTGTCTTGATTCGTATTTTGATTTCTATTGAAGAGTTGGATTTATTATTCATCAATTCCTTCATATAAGTTCTAAATTATGTTATTGTACTTCATAGTTCTTTCATCTACATTGATCACGAGTAGCTAAATTCACAACTAGGATTGTGGGAACCATGAAGAACTAACGAGGTAAAATCAGATATTTTGTAATTCTTTGTAGCTGTGTAAGAATGTATTAGTTATTACTCTTCACTTTAATTGTTTTTTAATGAAAGGCCTACGTTAGAAGCCACCTAGTCTTACTTTCCGAATCAAAGAGGCATTGAATTGGAAAAGAGGATAATTAATAGGATTCGATTGAGTTGTTCTTATCTAATCAACCAAACTGAATAAGGGGAGGTTGTACTGAGATAAAAAGGTAAGGCTTATTAATGTCACATTGCGGAGACGAATAAAGTTTCGTAATGAAATTTACCTGTACACTTGATCAAAGATTTAGGTAAACTTAACTTACTGTCCTACATCTACACACTAAAAAAGATTACAATTATCCGATAATACCAAGTTAGAGAATCATGGGGAACACATCACCCTAGTTAGGTCTTCTACTAGTTACACATAACTTGCATTAGTTTAGTTTTTTGTTAGTTTAATTTTCACCTCCACTCCTTGGGAGATAAGTAGGTTAATCACCCCACTTTACAATTGAACTATTCTTGAGTCTACCATATTTTCTGAGGGATTGATCCTAACCTTGGGTAGGATCTTTACTTGACAATGACTGCTTTACCTAAAAAAGAGGTGTGACTTGAGCGACATCAACCACAGCTCCGCGAATGTTGAGGGTTAGGCATGCGTGTACGTGCTCCGCAAACACAACCCTCTTCTCTGTGAATGCAGAGGTCAAAGTGCGTACACTCCGTGAACGTGAATTCTTCTCCACGAATGCGGAGAACAAACTTGACCTGTACCAGATACAGCTAAATCAACAATTTTACACAACCTAGAAAATAAAAAAATGGACCCTCAAGATTTGTTTGAAATCCCATGAACACAAATCAAACATGGATCCCTATAAGAAATGACGTTTCAAACTCATGGAATTGTCAGAATTTGAATTCGAGACCTCCTTGGCCCCAAATTCGCGAAAGATTATTTAAACTAGTTTAAGACTCAAAAATTTAAAATAATCTCAAAAACTCTAAAAATTACAATAAAGCCATTTCTAGCATTAGTATCATCACCCGAAACCATTAGAACTGACAAAATTTTGATTCGAGCTCTCAAACTCCGAATGTTGGCCAAAGTCAAACTTATGATCCAAAATCAACTAAAAATGCAACTTTGGGTCCAAAATCTTTGTTTTAACTCTGAATTCAGTTCTGTAAGTTATCCTAGACCAGATTTGGCATTCCGAAACTGATGGAATCAATGAAATCAAATTCTGACACTCAAAACTCAAAATGACCACAAAACTCAAAATTTTCAACTTTAAGCCTTTAAAAACTCATCTTTAGCAAAACTCTAACTTTTTACAAGATTTTTAAAATTTGACTTTTAGACTTGATAAAAAATAACCCAAGATAACTTTTGGGAAGGGAAAAATGGTAATTTGATTGAAAATATAAAAAATGACCTTCGAGGTTATTATATCATCCACTATTAAAAATAAAATTCATCCTCAAACATAAGACAAAAGACATATTTGAAGGCTCAAATAACTGAGGGTATTAGGCACACATGTATGACTCTATCTCTTATGTAGTCTCACTCTCGGGCCTATGGCTCCACTGGACCTTTACTGAAGCGATCTCCTTATTCCTCAACTTTCTCTCCTGCCTGTCCAAAATGGCCACTAGCTGCTTCTCATAAGTTAAATCAGAGCCCAACTCAATGAATCCATAGAATCACATGAGACTTATTTGGAATGTAACGCCACAACATCGAAACATGGAATACAGGATGGACTGAAGACATGTTGAGTGGCAAGGAAAGTCTATAAGTCACCTCTTCCACTCTATCAAGAATCTAAAAAGGATCAATAAACCTCAGGCTGAGCTTGCCCTTCTTACTGAATCTCATAACACCCATTAAGGGGGAGATATTCAACCAACCAAACTATGTCACCAACCATGGGCTCCAAAGGTCAAACTAGCCTATCAAAATAGCTCTTTTGGTGACTCTGGGCTGTCACCAACCTACTCCGAATCAAGCGCACCCATTCTAGATCATCTCTTAACATATTAACACCTATGCTCACCACTGCTACTGTGTCAAACCATTAGATGGGTGATCTACATCTCCGGCCATACAAGGCCTCAAAGGGAGCCATATGAATGGTGGAATGATAACTGTTGTTGTAAGAAAACTTTGCCAAGCCTAAGTGTTGATACCATCTAGCACTAAAATTAATAACACAGGCCCAAAACATATCCTCTATTACCTGAATGGTCCTTTCAGACCGGACATCGGTCTAGGGGTAAAAAGTTGTACCCATATCCAAATAGGTACCCAAACCATTTTGTAATCCCCTCCAAAAATATGAAGTGAACAACAAGCCGCAATTTGACACAATAAACACCAGGACTCTGTGAAGTATCATAATCTAATTGATATAAAGCTGTGTCTGTCTCTCAATTAAATACTTCACTTTGATCAGAATGAAGTGGGCATATTTGGTTAGACGATCTACCACTACCAAATGAAGTCAAAACCCTCGACAATAGGAGGTAAGCTAACTACAAAGTCCATGGAAATATGTTCTCACTTCCACTCGGGAATGGGCACCCTTTGAAACTCCCCACCTGGCCTCGAGTGCTCACACTTGACTTGCTGGCAAGTCAAGCGCCTAGATATAAACTCTGATATATCTTTCTTCAATACAGACCACAAATAATGCTGACTTAGATTATGATACATCTTCACTGCCCCTGGATGAATGGAATATCTAGAACAATGACCCTCTTCAAGTATTAATTTGATTAAACCACCCACCTTGGGCACACCGATACATCTCCCAATCCTCAAAACACCATCATAATCAAGTACTGCTTCTCTAGCTTCACCTCTAGTCACTTTATCCCAGATAATACACAAATTCTCATACTCAAATTGTCTCTCACAGATCTGATCCATCAAAGATAAGTGAGCCTCAAAGGAAGCAAGCACTCCACACTGCATTGAAATTTGTAATCTCACCAATCCATTAGCCACCACATTGGCCTTCTCGAGATGATAGAGAATAGTCAAGTCATAGTCTTTTAAAAGCTCAATCCACCTTCTTTGCCTCAGATTTAAATCCCGCTGACTGAAGATACACTATAGGATGCAATGGTTAGTAAAAATCTTATAATGTACTCTATATAGATAGTGACGCCACAACTTCAACACAAACATAACTACAACCAACTCTAAATCGTGAGTGGGGTAATACTTCTATAGGCCTTCAACTGTCTAGAAGCCTAAGTAATAACTTTCCCTTTCTACATCAACAAACCACCTAACCCACTCTCGAAGCATCACAATAAATAGTGAAATCCACACCCTTCTCCGGTAATGTCAAAATAGGGGCTTAAGTCAACAATAACTTGAGTTTTTAGAAGCTCTATTCACACTCATCGAACCAATGAAATACTACATTCTTTTGGGTAAGTCTAGTTAGTGAAGCTACAATAGTAGAGAAACCCTGCACAAAATGATGATAATAACCTGCCAAGACCATAAAACTGCACATCTTTGTAGCTAAGGTAGGCCTAGTCCAATCCTGAATGGCCTCAATCTTTGTTGGGTCAACTTGAATACCTTCGGACACCACGTGCCCTAAGAATTCCACAAACTCAGCCAAAACTCATACTTGGAGAATTTTGCATAAAGCTTCTCCTCTCTAAGCCTCTTGAGCACAATCCTCAAATGTCTCACATGGTCCTCCTCGATCTTAGAATAGACCAAGATGTCATCAATGAACACTATCACTATTGAATCCAGATACGATCGAAATACCCCATTCATCAACTCCATAAATATTGTAAGGATGTTAGTCAAAACAAAGGACATAACAAGAAACTCATAGTGGCCATACATGGTCTAAAAGGCTATCTTGGGAATATTTGATGGCCGAATATGAAGCTAATGATACCGAATCCTTAAGTCAATCTTAGAAAATGGTGCAACTCCTTGAAGCTGATCAAATAAATCATCTATGAGAGAAAGTGGGTATTTGTTCTTGACAGACACCTTGTTTAACTGTCTAAAATCAATACACGTCTTCATGGATCCATCCTTTTTCTTTACAAATAAGATTGGGGCACCCCCAAGGTAAAACACTACAAAATATAAAGCCTTTTTAGCTCCTTCAACTCAGCTAGACCCATCCAATAAGGAGTGATAGAAATGGTCTTAGTGCCCACCTCAAGGTCAATAGCAAAATCAATGTCCCAATCAGAAGGGACTCATGATAGACAAGTAGGAAACACATTTGAAAACTCACAAACCACCGGAATAGACTCCATAGAGGGTGATTCAGTAGCAGTATCACGAATAAAAGTCAAGTATTCTAAACTCCCTTGATCAATCAACTTTTGGGCCCTAATATAAGATATCACTTTACTAGGATAGAAACTCTTCGAACCCGTCCTCTCAATTCTCAATCTACTTGGCATGACTAAGGTAATGGTCTTGTCATAACAATCAAGAATAGCACAATACGAAGATAGACAATTTATACCTAATATAACATCAAAATCTACCATATCCAACATAATCATATCTGTCCAAGTCTCATAGCCAATCAAAGTAACAAGACAGGATCGGTACACTTGATCAACAACTAAGGGCTTACCTACGGGGTCAAAATATTAGCAAGCACATACATGGAATCACAAGGCAACTCAAACCCCAAGGAGAAATAAGTAGACACATGAATAAGTAGAGAAAGGATCAAATAACATAGATGCAGGGCGATGACAAACCAAAACAATACCTGTGATCACAGTATCAGAGGCCTTAGAATCGGTTCTACTGGGGAAAGCATAACAATGGCCTCTCCATCCCCCACTCATAAAAGCTGCCCCTCTACCACTAAAATGGGTAGAGATATTACCTACTCCTCTACCACCAGTATGTCCACCTCTATCAGTCTGACCCCTACGTTGACCCTTAGTTTGCAGAGATGAATCTTTGTCTGGTGGTATCGGATCTCTGACCGGTGCTACAGAATATGAATGGTAGAACCCAGAATGAGTCTGCATAGGGCACCATCGAATCATATGATCAAGAGATCCACACCCAAAGCAAGATCTAGGGGTGGACCACTACTACAATAGAGCAAGAGGAATACTCTAGCCACCCTGCCAGTAGGCCTCTGTTGGGAGTCAGATAAACTCTGACCTGAGCTATAAGAGTCACGAGGTCCTCATCCTCTCTCTGAAGCTAAAAAGGATACATGAACTCCTCAGTGCTGAAATGAACCACCTTCTTTCGTCATACCTTTGCCCCCTGATGAGGCACCCAAATACTATCTCGATGTATGGACCCTTTTGGGGTCCCTAAAATCCTTTCTCTGCATTAACTCCTCCTCTTTGGAATTTTTAACTATCGACTAGAAATAATCTCTATCTTTAGATACCCAAAGTATCGACTGTATGATAGGAAAAAATTAGCCTTCTCATAAATTACTGAAATCTTTCTACCTCGATCGAAAGTATAGTTGTGGCATGTCGAGCTAGCTAGCAGAATTGAATCTCATATTTAGAAATTGTCATAGAGCCCAACCTCAAACTCTCAAACCTCAAATGACTCTCTTCACAGACACTCCAAAGAATAAATTGATCATAGAAGACATTGGAAAATGTCTCCCACATCATCTGAGGAGACCCAAGTAGGAGGGATCCTATATCAGTCCTCCACCTCTCCCTAGATGGCCCACAGAGTTGGAAGGTAACTATCTTACTCCATGCGTCTCTGTTAGTCCCACAACATCAAGAAGCTCTCTACAAGTAGTCAAGAACATGTGAGCAATCTCAGTCTTCCTACCTTGACACTGAGGTAGGTCTACCCTTTGGAATCTCTTATATCTCTGCTGTTTCTCATTAGTGAAGGTAGCTACTAGTGGAATATCCATAATCGGTGCTGCTAGAGGATGCTTTACATGAATCTAAGCCATGGGGGTCGACTGTTGATTTGGGGTTGAACCCTAACTCGAATCTATGAAGTACTAGATGTGTTAACTGGGTTACCTACCTGCCCAAAGTCTCAAGTACACCCAACACTCTTAATAACGTATCCTGAAGTAGTGGTGCTATAGTATAATCATGAGGAACCTGCTCCTGTCTAGGTTCTATGGCTGGCTCAAGGGAGATACCCCGCTCATAATCTCTCATCGGTGCAGTTTCTTAAACCTGGCCTCTAGCTTGTCCTCTGACACAACCCCTACCACTAGCTGGGGTCTTAATAGTAATATCAGAGGTTGCCTCTCCTCGTCCTATAGCCGCAGTAGCTCTAGTCCTCGCCATCTACCAAAAGGACATATAAACGCTCAATACTTAAACAAAAGTCATGCATGAAGTGATTAGAATAAAGCAAAAGAGAGTTTCCTAATAGTCTTCATAACCTCTCAAGGATAAGTAACGAACGTCTCCGCGCTGATCCTAAAGACTCTACTAGACTAGGCTTGTACACATGTGAGACCTGTGAACCTGGAGCTCTGATACCAAATTATCACAACCCAAAATCTGGGTATGATGGAACTCACCTAACCCACCAAGATGAGTCAGCCCAAAACCTAAACAACTCAACATAATAATAAAAGTGGAAGATAAATAGTTTAATAAGATAGATAGGCAAAGAAATTGAAAACTACAACCATCTCAAAATTAGTGTCTTATGTACGAGCCTCTAAATATAGAATAATCAAATGAAAATACTTGTCTCAATGTCTAGTTCTCAAAAAGAACAAAACATAAAGGTAGAATATCCGAAGGTCTGTCGAAGAGACAAGCAACTACCTCTCTAAAGATCCAAAGTTCGATCTTGTAAATTAGAAAGCTAATAAGGAGGACCGGGGTCACAACCAACAAAAATGTAGGGGTGAGAACCAAACAACAAGATACTCAGTGAAATGAAAACTAGCCTAAAGTAAAACAATGAAGAACACAAGTAATCCTTAACTCTAAACCGTCTAACTATATACCTACTCTCAGAAAAGTCCTAACACAATATAATATACAAATCACCATAATATAGATATACTCATTACTTGAGATAATATATCAATATATATCCAATAGTTACTCAAGTCAATAATTCAACAAGTATACGGTCTCATCAACAATACATTTTATAATATCAGGATAGAATGATATATGATAGAGTGGATCCTATGAGATATAAATAATGTGATGCAATATCAAATAATTGTGATGCATGTCTGTCCTACGATACACATCCACCGATCATATCCGAAGGAACCCATGTGAGCCACGCAAGGACTATGTATTCATGAATATTAGTGGCAATAACCTCAGCTAATTCTCATCCATCCGACAATGACCTCAAACCCAATATCATCTAGCATATTACCTCAATTCTTTGACAGAAACCTTAGCTAACATCAACCGATATATACCTCAGCCTCCAACTCACATATTACCTTGCTCATCTCTCGATCTTAACCATCACAAGTATCAAATGCATAGATAATAGTGAATGCAATGTGCATGATCTCAATTATATCATAATGTCAATATCATAATGATTTCAATATTATCATAGTATCAATATGATCAATGTCTTAATTTTATATCAGTCTATTTCAATCATATCACAATATAAGATTCATCTTAACATCAATATTAATAACTCATAATTACATATATTACGAATCCATATTTAATTCACAAATCAAGAAATCATCATATGAATAATTACTCAAATGGAAATTTCATGATGAAAGCCTATATGATACAATTCTACCCCAAGGTACTCATTTCTATACATATAGGAGGAGTATACAAGGTTCAATCATACTTAGCAAAAGGTTAGAAGTCCACTTGCTTTAGATAAAGTCTTGAATTAAATCAAATCCAAAGCCTTCTCCTTTCTACGATACTCTGAATCACCAAAATTATTCAAATATAGCATCTTAATCATATAATGAATCTAATGATAATAAAATCAATCAATTCGAATGAAAAGGGTAAAATGGTTAAAAATCTCATGCCAAATATTGGCTAAAATCAAAAAATTAATACATAAAAATGTTCCCCAAGTAATAAGAAATTTAACTGTGAAAACCATTTCAAAGTGATTAATGATCACCATGAGTCTTCCTTATGTAGCCATGTTTAGGATAATTGCATTGGCTAAGTTTATCATAAGAACCATTGGAAGGGTAAACTTTAATTGGTCATATTTTTTAGAACAGGAAGAACTGGATGGTGTAGAACTTATAAAATTGGAGCTCTTTGAGTTAGCTTTCTAACACAACTAGTTTCACTTGATTCCGAGTTTGGATTAGGAATTTATGCTCATTTTTGTAAAGGCCATCTGTGCAGCGATTTTGTTGAGTTTCTTTTGCTAAGGAATGCTACAAGAAGACCCAATATGGGTCATGAAGACTTGTACAATCCGTGTGGGGATCGCGTTTCATGAAGGTCTCATCCTAAGGAATGGTTCTAAGTATAAGGTTAATGTTCCAAAACTTGCGTCAACTAGACGGAAGCCCCTACGGTCCGTTTGACACTTGATGGGTCGTGAGGCTATTAGTGGGAGCCAACCATGCTGGTTTTTTGGCCAAGGGCAGTGACACGGACCACTACATGAGTCGTGTGTCACCACACGGTTCGTGAGGTAGCCCATATGGGCTTTGGCATGAAAATTTTCTAAGTATGAAATTTCCATCTCAGACTTTTATCAGTAAAACATTTCCTAAGGTTAGCTCCATGGACCAGTACAGGTTCCGTGTCCCTTCAAACGGTCCATGATATCACTTCAAAAGACCCCTAACAACATTTTTATTTCCATTTCATTAATGGAGTTCTTGTAATTTTAGTTATTCCTAAGGGTCGTTTGTGACTTTCTAACCTATACTAAACCTCTCAAAAGACTTATACTCTTCAATTCTCTTTCAAACTCAATTCATACACATAGAATTTATTCAAACTCTCTCATAAGAATTCCTCTCAAGTGATCTAGTGAAGGCTTAGCTTTGGGATTAAGGGAAGGCTCTATTCATCAATCAATTTCTTCTCCATTCTTCTTGGTCACCAAAGGTAGGTGGGATTGATTCATGGTCCCTTTCAACCATGAAGAACCCATAACTCTTTGGATATGTTTAATTGTTGTTTTAAAAATAAATTGAGCCCTAATATGTTGAATTACATGAATATTATGAAGATTTGAATATGCATTATCCCTTTGAAGTTTGATTTAAGAATGGGTAATATAAATTATGAATTAATATGATTTTACTTGAATTTCATATTATATTATTGATTTAAGGTTGAATCTCTATTTTCCATGCATTTCTCTCACCTGTCATGGCATATGCATACATGAATTATGATTTTTCGAGGAACTCTTGATGTAAGGTAAGTCCCAACTATGATTATGACTATGCTTTGAAAGTAAGTATTGGTTATTACTAGAATATGATCATATCATGTCTATGATTATGGCTCTTTGAGCAATTATGGGTATTTACACCATTATGTTATGATTAAGGAGTTACTGTTATTCATGTATTTATGAAAGTATGATATGAACTATTTTTTGGATTTTTATCCCAAGAAAGCATGATCATGAAGTATGTTCGCTTTTAAGCCTAAGTATGCATTGTTATGATTTGAAAGACTTTTGAAAGAACATATATGTATATGTATCCCCGTGGGATAATGACTTAGTACCGAAAGATATTGGGGGTGGGGGCTCGACCTAAGGGGTCCTTATGTAAAGACTTATTTATCATAACTATGTGCCAACATAGGTTTTATTCCCCTCTTTGAGGAGTGAGGACTACCTGGCAAGTAGTCCACCTTTTTCTTCGGGGTAGGGTGAACATCGGAGATTCCAAGTTGTAGCTCACTTGATATTATCTTGTGTCGGTTGAGGTCATATCCCCGCTATGGCTAAAGTACTATTACATTTATGCATCATGGATTTCCTGGCATATTAATATTGTATCCTTTGTTATACACTTCTTTCTATATGTATGTGCCCTTTTCATCTAACATTGATTTATAGGATTTCATGTTCATGTGCATTGCATGTCTGCATACTTTGTACATTCAAATGTACTAACACATACTCTTTTTCCTACATGACCTAACCATGTAGGGACTAGAGACTATCACCTTCCACCCCTTGATGACTAGTTGATTGACTCAGAGTTGCTTGCGATAAGTCCTATCATCTAAGGACAAACCACCATTTATCTACCTATTATTATTATATTGTCTATTTCTTTACTTTGAGGGTAAGTTCGGTGAGTGTCTCTGCCCCCGACCTATTCTAGACTAGAGGCATTGTTAGACATCTTGTGGACTCCCGTACAAATTATGCTATGTGTACTTCTTTGAGATGTTATGGTTATGTATTATGCATGGATGATATGATTATGTGATATGAGACGTTATGGAAAGTCCTAAGTCCTATGGTATCTCCATAGCTTGAGTCCTCCTTACCCGTCCCTTAGTTTTATGTGCTATGCGCTATGTGAATCCATGTATATCCATATTCTTATGATATCCCTATAGCGTGAGTCATACTTACCCGCTCCGTAGACCAATGTGTTTAATCTATATTTATGCCCTTCTGAATCGATGATGTGTGAATGTATGCTATGAGGCTTGTTTGGGGACTTTTGGGTTCCCATTCATCGTGTCACTTCTAGGCCCTACTCCTGGGTTGTGACAAACATGGTATCAAATCACTAGGTTTATAAATAATCCTTAGAGTCCAACATGCCACATCAAGTAGAGTCTTATTTATGTGTGTGTTGTGCACCATACCTATGAGTGGGATGCAATGGTGACATTTTAGGAATTGTCTCACTTTTTCATTTCTTGTGTCATGTTATGGACCATATATTTAGATTTCTTGACAGTGATATTGTCATTGGTACTGTTTCAGAAGATGCCTCCACAAAGAGCTCATTTACCTAGGCAGGCCCCATTTGTGAGGCCTCAATACCTCAAGATCCTATGGGGGGGGGGAGCCAATTACTCGTGATAAGTTCCAGACTGTTGTTTCCCTTCTTGCTAAAGTGGTGAGCAATCAAGCTAGGAAGACCAATCCTCCTCCTCTTCAAGTCCAGACTCCGGCTGCTAGAGTGAGAGATTTTACCCAGATGAATCCTTCAAAGTTCTATGACTTAAAGGCTGAGAAGGATGCACCAGATTTATTGACGAACTCACTAAAGTATTGACTGTTATGGGGGTGACTTCTGAGGAGAAAGTTGAGCTAGCTGCTTATCAGTCGAAGGATGTAGCTCAGGTGTGGTATACCAGTGGTTGATAGAGAGGGTTGTTGATGCTCAAGTTGGTTGGAATGAGTTCAAATTTTCTTTTTTGGATCGTTTCTTCCCTCTTGAACTTAGGGAGGCAAAGATGACAGAGTTTAGCAATTTTAAACAAGGTGGCATGACTGTGAGGGACTATTTCCTTAAGTTCACAAAGATCTCAAAGTATGCTCATATGCTAGTGGCTGACCCCCGTGCAATAACGCACAAGTTTATTTCTAGGATCTTTGATTTGTTGTGAAGGAGTGTCATACGGCTATGCTGATTCAGGATATGGATATCTCCAGGCTCATGAATTATGTTGAACAAATTGAAGGGGAGAAACTCAAAGAAAGAAAGGTAGATGATGCAAAAAGGGCTCGTTATGACGATGGGTTCTCCAACTCTAGGAGTGGTAGTGGAAATTATCGCTTCCATCAGGGCCAAGGATCTAGTGCAAGGGTTGCCTATGCTAGACTGCCTCCTCCTAAGGCACAGGTTGGGGGTGAGCCAATGTTCCCTTTGTGTGGCAAGTGTGAAAGAAATCACTTGGGAGAGTGCAGGAAGGCTTTAGGTTCTTGCTTCGAGTGTGGTAGTTTGGACCACAAGGTTCCTGATTTTCCTAAGAACCAGAGGAAAGGTCAAATGATTTCTAGTGCTCAAGTCCAAAAAAAAGGTCAGGAAGGTGATGCTCCTAGAAACAACAGGTTTTATGCTCTTCATGTCAGAAAGGAGGTGGAAGAGGCTCCAGATGTGGTGATTGGTATGTTAAAAGTATTTGATTTTGATGTTTATGCTTTGCTTGATCCAGGTGCCAATTTATCTTTTGTGACTCCTCTATTGGTTATTAAGTTTGGTTTTAGTCCTAAAATTTTGAGAGAGCCCTACTCAGTTTATACTTTCGTGGGTGAATCTATTATTTCCCCGAAGAGTTTATCGGGGTTGTCCTATTTCAGACTTGCATAAAGTCCTTCCTAATGATCTTATAGAGCTTGAGATGTTCGATTTTGATATTATTCTTGGGATATATTGGTTGCATGTTTCATATGCCTCTATTGATTGTAGAACCTGAAAGGTTAAAGTTTAGTTTCCTAATGAGCCTATGTTAGAATGGAAGGGTAGTGACTCCGTTGTTAAAGGCCGGTTTACTTCATATTTCAAGGTCCGGAGGATAATTTCTAAGGGGAGTATCTATCATATTGTGACGGTTAGAGATGTGAAATCTGAGTCACCTACTCTTGAATCAGTTCTGATTGTTAATGAGTTCCCAAATATTTTTCCTAAAGATTTGTCTGGCGTCCCTACCGAAAGAAAAGTAGATTTTGGCATAGATCTCCTTCCAGATACTCAGCCTATTTCTATTTATCCTTATCATATGGTCCCGACTGAATTGAAGGAGTTGAAGGATCATTTGAAGGACCTTTTGGAGAAGGGTTTTATCAAGCCAAATATTTCACCTTAGGTTCCTCTTATGCTATTTGTGAGGAAGAAAGATGAATCACTTCAGATGAGTATTTATTACCGACAATTGAATAAAGTGACCATTAAGAATAAATATTCATTGCTAAGTATCGAGATTTGTTTGACCAGTTGCAAGGAGCTACTCATTTCTCCAAGATTGATCTCTGATCCGGTTACCATTAGTTAAAGGTTTGAGAGTGTGATATTCCCCAGACTACTTCTTGTACTAGGTATGGGCATTTTGAATTTGTGGTAATATCGTTTGGTTTGACTATTGCTCCAGCTGTGTTTATGGACCTTATGAACTAGGTGTTCAAGCCTTTTCTTGATAGTTTTGTCATTGTCTTCATTGATGATATTCAGATTTACTCTCAAAGTGAGCGGGAGCATATAGATCTTTTGAGGTTGGTTCTTCAGACTTTGATAGAGAAGTAATTATTTGTCAAGTTCAGTAAATGTGAGTTTTGGTTGGGTGACGTAGTCTTCCTTAGTTATGTGGTATCCGGTGATGGTATTAATGTTGACCCAAAGAAGACTGAGGCTATAAAAAATTGGCCTAGACCATTGAATCCTTTTGTCATTCAGAGTTTTCTTAGGTTGGTTGGCTATTATCGAAGGTTTGTTTAGGGGTATTCATCTATTGCATCACTGTTGACTAAGTTGACTCAAAAGAAGACCAAGTTCATATGGTTGAATGAGTGTGAGAAGAGTTTTCAGACCTTAAAGGATCAACTCACATCGACTCCTGTTTTGACTCTACAAAATGATTTAGATGGGTTTGTGGTGTATTGTGATGCTTCTCGGATGGGATGGATTGTTTGCTCATGCAACATGATAAGTCGATAGCTTATGCATCAAGGCAATTGAAGGTGCATGAACAAAATTACTCGGTCCATGATCTTGAATTAGCAGTTGTGGTGTTTGCTTTGAAAATTTGGAGATATTATTTGAATGGGGTTCATGTTGATGTCTTCATCGATCACAAGAGTTTTCAATACCTGTTCACCCAAAGAGATCTTAACTTGAGGCAAATAAGGTAGTTAGAGCGACTTAAGGACTACGATATGAGTATTTTATATCATCCTGACAAGGATAATGTGGTGGTTGATGCTCTCAGTAGGTTTTCTATGGGAAGTTATGCCCATGTTGATGAAAGGAAGAAAAAGTTATTCAAAGAAGTTCATCATTTGGCTAGGTTGGGTGTTAGATTTGCTAACTCCAATGATGGTGGCATTGATGTTCAGAATGGGGTTGAGTCTTCTGTGATTATTGATGTCAAGGAAAAACAATATTTAGATCCCTCTTTGGTTGAGTTGAAAAAGTTGGTTACCAAAAAGGATATAGAGGTTTTCTCTCAAGGGGGAGATAGTGTGCTTCAATATCAAGATCGATTGTGTGTTCCCGATACTGATGACCTTAGAGAGGTGATTATGAGTAAAGCTCATAATTCTTATTACTCTATACATCTTGGATCCACCAAAATATATTAGGATTTGAGAGAAGTATATTGGTGGCATGGTATGAAGAATGACATAGCCAAGTTTGTGTTTGAATGCCCTATTTGTCAACAAGTGAAAGTGGAACATCAAAGACTTGGTGGTTTGTCTCAAGATATTGAGATCCCTACTTGGAAGTGGGAAGATGTGAATATGGATTTTGTGGTTGGTTTGCCCCGTACCCGAAAGAAATTTGATTCTATTTGAATTTTTATGGATTGGATGACCAAGTCAACTCATTTCCTATCGGTCAAGACTACATTCAATCTCGAGGATTATGCTAGGTTGTATATTCGAGAGTTGGTTAGATTATATGGTGTGCCTAGGTCTATCATATCAGATCATGGTACCCACTTTGCTTTTTACTTTTCTAAATCATTTCAAAGAGGGCTTGGCACTAAGGTGAATTTGAGTACCACATTTCATCCCCAAACCGATGGATAAGCCGAGAGGACAATTCAGAACTTGGGGGATATTTTAAGGGCTTGTGTATTGGAATTCAAGGGAAACTAGGATGACCATCCACCATTCATCGAGTTTTCCTACAACAATAATTTGCATGCTAGGATTGGTATGGTGTCGTTTGAAGCTTTATGTGGGAGAAGGTGTAGATCCCCGGTGGGTTGGTTTGAGTTGGGTGAGATGGCTTTGGTAGGTCCAAATTTGGTGATTGAGGCCATGGAAAAGGTGAAGTTGATTAGGGAAAGGTTGAAGATGGCTCAAAGTCGCCAAAAGTTATATTTGGATGTTAGGAAGAGAGACCTTGAGTTTTGTGTTGGTGATTGGGTGTATGTGAATGTTTCACCCATGAAGGATATAATGTGTTTTGGCAAGAGGGGCAAGTTAAGTCCTCAGTGTGTCGACCCATATGAGATTGTTGAGCGGATTGGTAATGTGTCTTATAGATTGGATTTGCCTTTGGACATTAGTTTTGTCCACCTGTTGTTCCATGTGTCTATGTTGAGGAAGTTGGTTGGTAATCCTAGTTCAATTGTACCTTTGGAAGGTGTTGAGGTTGATAAGAACTTGACTTATGAAGAAGTACCAATTGAAATTTTGAATAGACAAGTGAAGTGGCTTCGCAACAAGGATGTGGTTTTGGTTAAAATGCTTTAGAGAAATCAACATGTGGAGAGTGCTACATGGGAAGCGGATTCGGAAATGATGAGGAAATATACCTATCTCTTCCAATCTACTCAAGCCTAAGGTACTAGGTTCTTTCTCTTCTATGTGGTCCTAATTCTTTAACTCTTGGGTTTCATGATATGACATGCATACATGTGCACGAAAATGATTTAAAAGATGTCCTGCAATGAGTCTTAATGATTTCATGATTTTCAAATAATGAGTTATATAATGTGTTTTCATGTTGCATGTTTCTTGATTTGGTCAAATTTTTCAAGCCTTGTTCTAGCCCATTCGAGGATGAATGTTCTCAAGGGGAGATGATGTAAGGATCCAGACTTTGGAAAACCTTCTTGATGTGGTGTGCACAAATTTTGAACTCATTTTGAGTGGTTAATGATCACAATGAGTCTCCATTATCTAGCCATGTTCAAGACAATTACACTGGTTAAGTTTATCTTAAGAACCATTAGAAGGGTCAACTTTAACTGATCATATCTCTTAGCACAAGAAGAACTAGTGGGTCTATCACCTATCAAATTTAAGATCTTTGAGTTAGCTTTTCAACTCAACAGGTTTCACTTGATTCCGAGTTTGGATGAGGAAGTTATACCCATTTTTATAAAGGTCGTCTGTGCAGGGATTTTGTTGAGTTTTTTACTAAGGCATACAAGGAGACCCTATATGGGTCGTGAAGCCTTGTACGATCCATGTGGTGGTCTCGTAGTCCTCAACACGGGTCGTGGTGAAGTGTTTCGTGAAGGTCTCATCCTAAGAAATGGTTCTAAGTATAAACTTAACATTCCAAAACTCGCATCAACTAGACAGAAGTCCCGACGGTCCGTTTGGCACTTGATGGGTCGTGAGGTTGTTAGTGAGAGCTAGCCATGCTAGATTTTTGGCCAAGCGAAATGAGACGTACCATTGCACGGGTCGTGTGTCACCACACGGTTTGTGAGGTGGCCCGTATGGGCTTTGGTGTGAAAATTTTCTAAGTGTGGAATTTCCATCTCGGACCTTCGTCAGTGAAAACTTTTCCAAGGTTAGCTCCATAGATCAGTACACGATCTGTATTCCTTCAAACGGTCCATGAGACCACTTCGCGAGAACCCTGGCAACATTTTTATTTTCGTTTCATTAATGGTGTTCTTGTAATTTTGGCTATTCCTAAGGGCCATTCGTGACTTTCTAACATATCCTAAATCTCTCAAAAGTCTTACACTCTTCAATTCTCTTTTAAACTCAATTCATACACTTAGAATTTATTCAAACTCTCTTCTAAGAACTCCTCTCAAGTGATCTAGTGAAGTCTTAACTTGGGGATTAAGGGAAGACTCTATTCTTCAATCAATTTCTTCTCCATTCTTCTTGGTTACCAAAGGTATGTAGGATTGATTCATGGTTCCTTTCAACCATGAAGACCCCAAAACTCTTTTACACTTGAATTATGAAATTTAGCTTACTTTAAACATGGGTCTTTTAAATTATTATTTATTTGATTAAGTTGAGTTATGGGCTATGTTTAATTGTTATTTTTAAAGAAAATTAAGCCCTAATATGTTGAATTGCATGAATATTATGAAGATTTGAATATGCATTGTCTCTTTGAAGTTTGATTTAAGTATGGGTAATCTAAATTGTGATTTAAATGTGGATTTACTTAAATTTTATATTATATTGTTGATTTAAGTTTGAATATCTATTCCTCATGTATTTCTCTCACCTCTCATGGCATATGCATACATGAATTATGATTTTTCATGGAACTCTTGATGTCGGCTAAGTCCCAACTATGATTATGACTATGTTTTGAAAGTAATTATTGATTATGACTAGAATGTGATCACATCATGTCTATGATTATGACTCTTTGAGTAATTATGGGTGTTTACACCAATATGTTATGATTAAGGAGCTACTCTTATACATGTATTCATGAAAGTATGATATGAACTATTGTTTGGATTTGTAGCCCAAAAAAGCATGATTATGAAGTATGTTGGCTTTTAAGCCTAAGTATGCATTGTTATGATTTGAAAGACTTTTGAAAGCACGTATATATATATATATATATACACACACACACACACACACACATATATATATATATGTATTCCCGTGGGATGACGACTTAGTATCAAATGAGATTGGGGATGGGGGCTCGACCTAAGGGGTCCTTATGTAAAGTCTCCTTTCTCATAACTATGTGGCAACATCAGTTTTATTCTCCTCTTTGAGGGATGTTTATTCCCTATTTTAGGGATAGTTTATTCCCCTCTTTGAGGGAGGGGGACTACTTGGCAAGTAGTCTACCCTTTTCTTTGGTGTAGGGTGAACATCGGGGATTCCAAGTTGTAACTCACTTGGTCTTATCTTGTGTCGGTTGAGGTCACATCCCTCCTATGGCTAAAGTACTTTTGCATTCATGTATCATGGATTTTGTGACATATTGATATTATATCCTTTCTTAAACACCTCTTTCTATATGTATGTGCCCTTGTCATCTAACATTCATTTGCAGGATTTCATGTTCATGCGCATTGCATGCCCGCATACTTAGTACATTCAAATGTACTAACACATACTCTTTTGGACATGCCCGCATACTTATTGGACATCTTGTAGACTCCCATACAGATTATGCTATGTGTACTTCTTTTAGATGCTATGGTTACGTATTATGCATGGATGATATGATTATGTGATATGAGATGTTATGGAAAGTCCTAAGTCCTATGGTATCCCCATAGCTTGAGTCCTCCTTACCCGTCCCTTAGTTTTATGTGCTATGTGCTATGTGAATCCATGTATATCCATATTCTTATGGTATCCCCATAGCGTGAGTCATACTTACCCGCTCCGTAGACCAATGTGTTTAATGTATATTTATGTTCTTCTGAATCGATGATGTGCGAATGTATGATATGAGGCTTGTTTGGGGACTTTCGGGTTCCCATTTGTTGTGTCATTTCCAGGCCTACTCCCGGGTCGTGACACCCAATCAATTTGCCTTAAAAAACTTTGAAAAATCTCTTGAAAATGAAGTTTGGAGTATTGAAAATGGTGAAATAAAATAAAACCCGTCACTTTTAAAAAGGCTACTGTTTCAGGTCCCTCTTGTACTTTGCGAACGTGGAGAACCTTCAGCGAATACGGAGGGTTAGGCATGTGAGTGCTCCATAAACGCGGCCCTCTCATCCGCGAACGCGGAGGTCAAAGCACGTACACTCCGCGACCGCAGACCCTTGTCCGTAAATGCAGAGAACAAACTTGACCTGCACCAGATACAGCTAAACCAAATATGGAACCCTACTAGAAATGACTTTTCGAACTCAATGGAACCATCAGAATTCGAATTCGAGACCTCCTTGGCCTGGAACCCGAGAAAGATCATTTAAACTAGTTTAGGACTCAAAAAGTCAAAAAAAATCTCAAAAGCTCTAAAAAAAACAACGAAATTATTTCTAACGTTAGTTTCGTCACCCGGAACTACTGGAACTGACAGGATTTCGATTCGAGCTCTTGAACTCCGAATGTTGACCAAAGTCAAATCTATGATCCAAAATCAACTAAAAATATAATTTTGGGTTCAAAATTTTCGTTTTAACTTTGACTTTTAGTTATGCAATTCTCCTAGACCAGATTTGGCATTTTGGGAACTAATGGAATCGATGGAATCAAATTTCGACACTCGAAACTCAAAATGACCACAAAACTCGAAATTTTCAACTTTAAACTTTTAAAAACTCAGTTTTTAGTAAAACTCCAACTTTTTACAAGATTTTCAAAATTCAACTTTTAGACGTGACAAAAAATGATCCAAGGCAACTTTCGGGAAGAGAAAAATAGTAATTTCAAAATTGAGCTTATTGGAGAACTAGCTAGCAGATAACATTACATCGGATCAGATTATATAAATGATATCATGTGACCTAAATGTACATTCAATTGGAATAAATCATCAACCAAACACATACAGAAAGTCGCGATTGTCAAATCATACTTGTATATGAAACAACTTTGTAATGAGAATATAACTTTCAATACTCACTTGGGCGTTGGATATCGGCTGTAGAAAAACCCTTTGCTATCATGGGTTAACTTAAATCTGTGAGGAAACAGTTACATCCATAATGACAAATAAAAAACTGCATGCACTCAACTATGTCCACCATAATCAGAACTTTCCAAAAGCTTACCCATGACAATACATCAGGCTTGATGCTCTTATCATCAACCCGCATAATTTTGATAGTCACCCAATCACTACCGTCGAACCAATGCCAAATACCAAGAACTTAGCATCCTCGCTAATGGAACAAATACTCAATGCAACTGTCCCATCCTCACTAAGTGTGTTAGGATCAAGCAAAACTTTTGGTTCACCATCCATCCAAGCTATCCTAAAACACCAAGCAATAAAACATAGTCAAACAACTTATGCCTCAACTCCAGATCAGTTGGCACTGGCTAAACGAATCATCTATGTCATTTCCTGTATTTCAAATGAAACGACCAAAAGGGCCTTTCCAAAATCAAAAGAGGGAATGAAAATTGAATCTTTGCAGACCTGCACATAAAGGATTTTTTGGGGTTGCGGTTCTGTATTGTGCAAGTAAAAGTACTTATCTCCTGCCTTAAAAGGGGCTTCATAGTTTGGAAAATCATACAACTTCGAGATATTTTCCCTTAGCTTTTGTCATGTATCACAAGTCTTGAGAACAGAGTCCGTCAGATTCATCTGCTTTTCCACAAACTCCTTGGTCTCCTCAGAGTCGGTATCCTCAAGCCTAATCAAAAGGTTCAAAACACAAACAAATCAAAATTTACCAAAGCGAGACAAAAACAATAAAAACAGCCTCTGGCACAGTCCCTAGTTTGTTGGGTAGGCTAGCTATTTAAATCCTCCATTCTGCTATATCTAGATCCATGTGAACAGTTTCCCACAGAAAACACTAGAAAAAATTACTCCTATTAGCTTCAGTTGATCGTTATTGAGCTAATGAAAACGTTCAAACCAACTAAAACAAAATTAACCAACGAAAGTCATCAACTATGCCTTAATCTAAACCAGTTGGAGTGTGTGTATATATATATATACACTAGTCTTTCGACACGTGTGTTGCACGTGTTTTCCGATTTAATAGTATAAACTTAAAAAATTATATAAAATATACAAACTTAAAATATCATGTAAGGAAAATACTAAAATATGTATGTAATGCAGGTCGAAATGAATTTCTACGACCAATATGCATTAGTATGTTATAGTAAGTTGTTTATATTTGAGATTATTAATATTGCCCAAAATGACTTTTGATTTTTTTTACAACATATTACACCGGATAGTCATTTTTTCAGTTCACACCCATATAGCCAACATTTATTTTTGCAACAACTATCATACACTCTTATAAATTATTGTATAGTGTGAAAG
>JBCEWC010007718.1:0-21027 GCA_038996855.1 Solanum aculeatissimum | reverse complement strand
CTCGCACAAATCTGCCATGGATGTTGAAGTTTTGGTAGACCCTGTAAAGATATTGTTGTTGTTTCCTCCCCCACCTTCTGTAAAGCCTCCCTGAACCTTTTGATACTTGTTTGAGGGCTTCGCACACCCATCTGAGATTGTGTATGTCTAGTGTAATTTTGCTTGTAAATTTCCTTAAACTGTTTATCTCCAATGTTTTTGAGCTCAAAAGATTTGTCACCGGATTAGAAGAGGATTTTGTCACCAATGGTGGAAGATCTGGTGAGATAGAGTTGACAGAAAAAGGTCCCTTAGGCCCTAAGGGCCCTTTGGGACTCTACCTTGGGAAAAGTGCCTGAGAGCATTTTTTTTGGGAAGAAATTCAACCCCATTTGGGCTCCAATCTTCTTTCATTGGACTTGGACTTGAACCATAAAATATGTGTAGCACTAAGTCCATTCTTCACCACAATTCTTGGACTCATTCTTGGTCTCAATCTTGCCTTGCAACTTTTTATCTTGAGACCTTGATAGTTGTCTTCTTAGGGCTTCTATAGCATCATCCTTGTCCATGGAACTATCATTCCCCTCTTCTTGAAAACAATTCATCCTCGAATTTGAATCGTACTTGGTCTTATGTAGCAAAGGAATAATATCACCTCGTTTTTTCTTTGCTCATTGGTGTTAGATCTATAAATGCCTTGTTAATTTTTTTGTCATGAGTCTTATCTTGGCCATGATCAAAATAATTCTCTTTATCTTTATCGTTCTCATCAACATGCACGTGCTCAATGGGACATGTAGTTACAACCACCTTATGATTAAGCTCATCCAATGATAGTTTTTCAATGCAAACTTTTCCATGAGTAGGACAAGAGAGTCAAAACAACTAGAAGAAGTAGGAATATTAGAGTTAGAATAAGAAATAACCTCCCACAAACTCTCTTTTCTATTTCTATCTCAGGACCATTGTTATCTTTTTTGCTCTCATGGTTATCGCTCTTTTCTTTTCTCTCGACCTCACTTTTTTCCTCACTTGACATCCCGTTCTCTTCGCACAATACCACCTCTCCTTTTTCCCCTCTTGAAATGTCAATATGCACTCCCTTTTACTTCTCTCAGTCTTTTTTCTCAAATTCTTTCATCGCTTCTCTCACACGTTTCTGATCTTCATAAATTTGGGATGAAGTTATAGGCGTAAGTATATATTTTCTATTGTTTAGCTCTAGAGAAGCTCTATTTTTTCTCCTATTATGAATTGCATTCTTATTAAACTGCCATGGACGCCCAAGCATGATGTGACAATCTTGCATTGGAATGACATCATAGAGAACATTATCAGAATACCTTCCAATGGAGAAAGAAATCATGCATTGCTTAGTTATCTTAAGCTTACCAAAATCATTTCAATCGTTGCTGCGTATAAAGAGTAGTGTGTTTAATGCATGTAAGTTTCAACTTTTCCACATCGTATGGATTTACCAATTAGTACCACTTTCACGATCAATAATCATAGAGCAAATATTATCATTTATCTCAATAATAATAGCAATGACGACATATCTAGTGGTATCCCACAATAGTTAGGGTTTGGGGAGGGTAGAGAGTAGTAAACCTTACAACTACTTTGTGGAGATAGGGAGGTTGTTTTAGAAAGACTCTCGGCTCCAATGTATTCGCTCAAAGTAAAAGAAGGAAAACAATATAGAATAGTGGCTAAAACGAAGAACAATGTCAATTGTACAAGAAAAACAAATGAAAGTAGAAAAATAATCAAAGAACAATAACAACACAACCATAATAGCGCACTAATCTTGTGATAGACCTACAACATTCTACCCCTACTAGCCTTCTATCTCGATACGTGACTTTCACTCCTTTCTGTCTAAGGTCATGTCCTTGGCGATATAAAATTGTTTCGTATCCTGTCTAATCACTTCTCTTGACTACTTTTTCGGTCTACACCTACCCCCGACGTAACCCCTAAATCCAACCTCTCGCACTTTCTAACTGGGCGTCGACACACCTTCTCTGTACATGTATAAACCATTTCAGTCTCGATTCTTTCATCTTTTCTTCCACATAGGCCACTCCCACCTTCTCTCGAATAACCTCATTCCTAATCTTGTCATTTCTAGTATGTCCACGCATCCATTTCAACATGCTCATCTTCGCAACATGCATCTTTTGAACATGTGAGTTTTTCACTGTCACTGACTAGCACTCCACCCATATAACAAAGACGGTCTAACCACCATTCTGTAGAGCTTACCTTTAAATTTAGGTGGTACCTTTTTATCACACAATACTCCAGAGGCAGGCCTCCATTTTATTCATGCTGTCTGAATGCGATGCATAACATCATTGTCGATGCCCCCACTAGTCTGGATGATGGACCCAAGATATTTGAAGCTTTCTCTCTTGAGAATAGATTGAGTGGCGAAAGCCTCACTTCCATGTCTGTATCATTCATCGCAACACTGAATTTGCACTCCAAGTATTCTATTTTTGGTCCGTCTCAATTTGAATCCTTTGGACTCCAGAGTTGTCTCCAAATCTCCATCCTATCATTAACTCTGTCCCATGTCTCATCAATCAGTACTATGTCATTTGCAAATAACATACACCATGAAACCTCCTCCGGAATAGGCCTTGTCAGTTCATCCATTACCTAGGCAAAAAGGAAAAGACTCAATAAATCCTTGAAGTAGTCCCATCTATTATCATTTATCCCACACCTATGAAAAATATTCTCTTGTTAAATTAGCTATGGTGACATTCTTCTCCTTTAATTTGATCAACACATCAACACAGTTGATGTTGTTTCGAGTTTCAGCTTCAATTTCCTTGCCTATTTGAGACGTCTCAAAAAAAAAATCAAAGAAACAAATATCTCTCAATTTGACTTTTTCTTCTCTCTACTGATATCACCCTCTCTTGCCTTTTTCCACTCAAATTACAACCTTTGGATGGATCCTTCAGGATTTATATATTAACCTTATTAGTAATAATCTTTTAGAATTTAGATGTAGAAAGAATACACCAATACCCAGATGAATTAGGTTTTGATGAGACAAGAAAAAGATCAATTTGTGTAACAAGCAACAAATTTTTTTTTTCAAATTTTCCCTCTTCTTGACTCTTTGAAATAGAAATCAAGAATCAAAATAGAGTCGGAGTTGCAATTGAATTTTCTTTCCCTTTTTTCTTGTAATTTTTGTTTTTTTTCTTTTGGCTCCTTTTTTGCTATGTAGCTCAACAAAGACAAATTCGTTTGTTTTGAAACTGCCAAGATTATCAAGAACGGAACCTTGATAGGACCGCTCTGATACTACTTGATAAGAATTAGGTCACTTGAATAAACAAGAAAACAATGTGGAAACAAAACTACTACAATTAAAGACAAAAAATTAAAGAATGTGAAATTTGATAATAAAATCTCCAAATTCAAAAGAAGTGCTAAGAACTCTAATTGATCTTAATATTCAAAAATTGGTGGATCAAAGCTAATTCATGATACTAATAGAATCAATTTAAGAACTTAGATTAAAAAGTGATCTAGACTCCTATTTTGAAGAATAGAGGCAATAATTAATATAAGACTAATTACCTTCTTTAATTTATAAATAAGAACCAACTATATCAAGTCAGAATTAATCGTACCTTCTAAGAAATCTTTCTTATAAGGTTGTAAGATTTATCCCAAGTAGCTACACACAAAGATGTAAAGAAGAGAAACTCTCAACAACAAGAACAACAACAACATACCCAGTGAAATCCCACAAGTGGGGTCTAGGAAGGGTAAAATGTACGCATACCTTACCACAACCTTATATAGAGATAGAGAGGCTGGTTCCGGAAGACAAAGAAGAGAAACTCTCAATTAATAATAATATTGTCTAATAAAAATAATAAAATCTACCCCTATATACAGGGAAAAAACTATTCTAATTAGAATGGATTAGAATCTACTTTTATGGAATCCTAAATAAAATCTAACTATGAATAAAAGTTTAAACTTGGAAAATACTACCAAAAATTCTTTCCTAATGAAATAAGGAAAAGTTTCTAACTTTGACCAAAATATATGAGCCCCTTCCCAATTCACTTGCACGTAACTTTTCCTCCTTTTTGGGTGAGGATTTTAAGCTCCTTTTTTTGGGCAGAAATTCAGCCTCATGTGGGCCCCAATCTTGTTCCATTGGGACTTGGACTTGAACAATAAAATATGTGTAGCACTTTGTCCATTCTTCACCACAGTTCTTGGGCTCATTCTTGGGCTTTTCCTCCATGATTGGCATCTTCTTGAGTTCCCGTTGAAGCCCAACAATCTTGGCTTGCAACTCCTCATCTTGAGACCTTGATGATTGCCTTCTTAGGGCTTCGATAGCATCATCCTTGTCCATGGAGCTATCATACTCCCTCTGTTCCAATGTAAGTGTCTTACTGTCCTTTTTAGTGAGTTTAGAAAAGAATCTCTTTTTATATTTAGTAACTCACTAAATCCAATATTCTACATGGCATATTTGGTACTGCAAGATTCAATCGGCATTTTGGTACATTACACACATCTTTAGTTTAAGACCACAAGATTCAAAATTCTTTATTTCTAACTCCATGCCTAATTAAACTAAGACACTTCTGTTCTTCACCTTTGCTACTTAGATTTTCTCATGACAGCAGTTTAGGATCATAGTTAGTTTCCTTCATGGTTTCAAGCTTCACTTGTGTTCGTTAATGTATATTCTTTTTTCTTCGTCCAGCGGCCAAGCTGCTGTTATAACTCCGCGGAAGGTGATCTACGGTTTAGGGGCACGTCGAGTGAAAGCTGTAGTTGCAGCTAAACATCACACTGTTATTGCAACAGAGGCTGGAGAAGTTTACACTTGGGGTTCCAACAGAGGTAAATGCTTTGCTGATATTCACATTGCCGTAATTACCAACTCTGTCAGTTATCCCAAGCAGCTAACATAGCTGCAAATGCTTATGTCCTTGATATTATTAGGTGTATTAAAATTGTCATGCTTCCTTGTTGGTTGTAGTTTAGTGCATAGGAACTGATATTTGACACAAGTGTCCTTGCAGTTAATGTGTTTTTGGCTTTGTGACTACTGCATATTGATTCATTTAGTGATGATACACAGAGGGTCAACTTGGGTATACTTCTGTAGATACTCAACCTACACCTCGTAGAGTGAGTTTGCTGAGGTCAAAAATAGTTGCTCTAGCAGCAGCAAACAAGCACACTGTTGTAGTTTCTGACTTGGGTGAAATTTTCACTTGGGGATGCAATAAGGAGGGTCAGCTAGGCTATGGAACATCTCACTCTGCTTCTAACTATGCTCCAAGGGTAGTTGAGTATCTGAAGGGAAAGGCCTTTGTTGGAGTTGCAGCAGCTAAGTATCATACAATTGTTCTTGGATCTGATGGAGAGGTTTTCACCTGGGGTCACCGGCTTGTTACTCCAAAGAGAGTTGTAATTGGACGGATCCTAAAAAAGATGGGCAACATCCCAATGAAGTTTCATCGTAAGGAACGTCTTCATGTGGTTTCAATAACTGCCGGGAATACACATAGTATGGCTCTTACAGAGGATGGCACATTGTTTTACTGGATGTCATCTGATCCTGATCTGCATTGTCAACAGGTTTTAGCTGCTGTCTATGTTGTATGTACTGTTTCTATCACTGCATAAATAACATTTAACATATCTTAATTATTTGTAGTTATTTTCACTGTGTGGTACAAATGTAGCATGCATCTCTGCTGGGAAATATTGGACAGCTGCGGTTACTGTGACAGGTGATGTGTATACGTGGGATGGGAAGAAAGGAAAGAAAAAACCGCCTACTTTAACTCGGTTACATGGGGTTAAAAAGGCAACTTCAGTTTCCGTTGGGGAGACACATTTGTTGATTATCAGTTCTCTATATCATCCTGGTTTCCCGCCTAATATGTCGAATAATCATTCTATACTCAAGCAGAAGATGAAAAGTGATGTAGATGAACTCAGTGAGGGATTTATGTATGATGAGGTTGAGTCAGAGGAAGTTCCCTTTATCTCAGAAAAAGACAATGCCAAAAACAAGACTGCTCCAACCTTAAAGAGCCTTTGTGAGACGGTGACTGCCAAGCATTTGTTGGAGCCACGGAATGCTATTCAACTGCTGGAAATTTCAGATTCACTAGGGGCAGAAGATCTAAGGAATCACTGCAAGGTATTTTCTTGTTGCCCTCTGTGTGGCTTTTCTGTGATCTTTTGTTTAATAGAGGTTATGATGTAGTAATAAGGTTCAGGAACTATTAAGTTAGAAAGTCAATGATACAGTAAATAGCAATTATAATAGTAGCATTTTCTGAACTCTCGCGACTATTTTCTGTAGTTCTATTTAATAAAAGATTCAGGGTTCGGTGCTTGTTCTCCAATGTAATTGACCATTGGTTGTTTCTATTAAAAGATTAAACAAAATGAGACTTATCAGTCTGGCTCTTGCCTTTAAAAGTCTTTATTCTTCTTTTTTTTCTCCTTGTCTGCTACTAGGCCATGTGTGGCAGAGTATTGGATCTCTGTCCTTTCTATAAATTCCATCTACAATAATCCATGGTTAACAAACAAAATTGCTTGAAAGCCTACATGTTTTTAGAGTGATGACTGTTTCAAGATTTGTCCCTGGGAGACGGATTTTTCAATGCCATCTGACTCAAAAAAGAGATTGTGGGTAGGGAAGGGGAGGGGAAGCCCCCCAAAAAGGTTATATTAATCTGCTCACTATCCTAGCTTTCTTTCAATATTACAGTCACTTAGTTGGAAAGGCTTTTTTTTATGAAGTAAAATATTGGCAGGCTTCAAGGAAAGGTTAACCTGTTGTCTTGTCAACTTTGTCTTTCTTACTGCATATTGTTTTTTGCTAGTGGCCCAGCTCACTTTTAACTGTTATGCCTTTTGACTTCAAATTTGATGATGGATTGTTACATGGCTGTAAAACATGATATAAACACAGATGAAGTGGTAACTGAGCTCAATTTCTTTATCAGCTGTCTATTGGTCACAATTGTTAGTCTTTAGATTCTGGACAATCATTGATTAAATTTTTAACCTTTTTTTCTTTTAATATTTACAATCTTACATGCATTAGTGTGCCGAGATTTATAATTTGCTGCCGGGCCCGTTAGTAGGTTACAGGTGCTTCCTCTATGTATTATTTATCATTCAAGACTATTTTTATGGACAGCTCTTACAGAAGCTATACGGCTTTTTTTTTTTTGTAGGATATTGCAATACACAATCTTGATTATATATTTACAGTCTCTGGCCATGCAGTTGCAAATACTTCACTTGACGTATTGGTTATGCTTGAGAAAGTGTGGGATATGAAGTCATCTGAACCCTGGAGTTATCGCCGGCTTCCAACTCCTACTGCCTCCTTCCCTGCCATTATAGACAGTGAAGAAAATGATAAAATCGAGTCACTTAGAATATGTGGCAACTGTACAAGCAGGCCAATGTTGAGACAAGAGAGAGACCAGAGATTAGATAACTTCCTATCGCCTGATGAAATGAAAGAAGGGGTTCTGAAACAGGTACGAGCTTTGAGGAAGAAGTTGCAGCAAATTGAGGTGCTTGAAGAGAAGCGATTCAAGGGGCAGACTCTTGATGACCAGCAAATTGCGAAGCTTCAGACAAAGTCAGCATTGGAGAAGTCACTTGCTGAGCTTGGTGTCCCAGCGCTCCATTCAACAGTATCATCGTCTGTTCTTGCTGATGGAAAAGGGAGCAGTAAAGTGGACGTACCTAGGAAGCAAAGCAGAAAGAGCAAACAAAAGGCAGCACCAGTTGAGGTAGCGTCCAGTCAATGTGAAAGTGCTGAACCCTGCCCCAGAAAGGGTGCCTCGAGTGATCAAATTCCTGAAGTCCAATACGAGGTGATGTTTTATCCTTTTGTATTTGTGCAATCCCTTGGTGATTGAAAGACAGTAAACTATGTTCCAGGTCCAATTGAACCAATTTAAAAGTATCATCCATTTTAAAGGTTTTTCATTAGAAGATGTTGAAGGGTAATGTCACGACCCAAAGCTACCTTAAGTGTGACACGACGCTGGGAACCCCGAAGGACCCAACCAAACCATCTTAGCATACATCACAAGCTATATGGAATAGGGAATGAGCCTCATCTCAACTTCATAAGAGGATATGGAACAAAGCTTAGCAAATAATGGAAGGACGACATAGACTTTTACACAATCCAACATGCCTCTACATAGTCTAGCATAGGTGGGGGTTAAGACATGTCCCTAGCTCACACTCAAAGAAAGAAAAACAATTCAAGAAGTAGTCTCAAAACGTTGTTATGAACAATAAAGCGAAGATAGCATAAGATGGGCTTGCCTTGGAATAATGAGGTCTCATCAATCTTTCTTGAAGTAGCCTTCAACGAAACTAGTCGCGAGATGGAGGAGGAACACTAGACCCTACATTATAAAACAATGTATGCATAGAGTATGCGTTAGTACGTTTGAATGTACTAAATATGTAGCCAATGCAATGCATAGTAAATCATAATGTACAAGCAATCATTTTAAATAGCATGATAAAAGAGTAGTATGTGTTAGTATGTTTGAATGTACCAATTATGTAGGCAATGCAATGCATAGTAAATCATAATGTACAAGCTATCATTTTAAATAACATGATAAAAGAGTAGTAGAATCAAAAGTAGACATAAGAGAGGTCAATGCATAAGTAAATCATAAGGACATCATGTAAAGGTAAAGATTATGAGTAGTCAAGTAAATCATCATAGGGACCGAACCGTACATATGTGGGAACCATAATCGACAATAAGACAAAATGAGCTATAACATGGAATCCCAATGTCTACCCATGTATCAGAGAAAAGCAAGTCTACTATCCCACTAGGTGGGTGTCGTGAGCTATGTGGATCCACTAGAAAATCATATTGGTAACATAAACCTACGGTGACACGTAGTTATGAGACTAGAAGTTTTATAAGGACCCCGTAGGTCGAGCACTCACCTTAAGTCTCATTCGGTGCTAAGTCAAATCCCACAGAATACATATCATAAACATAAATCATACTTGTCATAAAATATAGTTCATAATCTTCATAAGCTTGTCATGTCGGAAAGGCAATTTAAATCATCCAATCCAATTCATAAAGTTATATTCATAGAGTAGCTCATTTTCATGTAATCTATGTAACGTGGGTGTAGGGTTTCCATCATTAGACATCATACCTCAATTAAGAGTGTCATCGGGATCTTAAGTCACCTCCAAGGCCTCAGGTCACCCATCTTTGGGATCCTAAATCACCTTCAACGCCTTAGGTCACCCTCTTCCATAAACTTGCATAAACATAGGCATTCCATAATCATGACTTTACTTGAAATCAAGGTTAAAACATGGGTTCATAATCAATTGATTTTGAAATCATGAAACCAAATCGAAAACATGCATAATCATGTAATAAAAGAAATTCATGCTTAATTGAGAAGAATCATAACAATAGAGGTCAAAATCAAAAGAACCCACTTTGACCTTTATGATCATTATGAAATTGGAGGGAAATTCACATGTAAAAACTTCAATAACCCAATTTATATCAAATTATATATAATTCATGAAAATAATATCAATTTGACACATAATTGAAAGTACCCATCATCCATGTCATGAACCCTAGAATGAATTTGAAGAAATTCATGAAGAACTCATCAAATTCATGCAATTATTATCAATTTGTATCAAAATAAGTTCATAACCATAGTTGAAATAATAATTTATAGGTTTGATTAGAAATATATACATACTTGAGATTGAATAAAAAAGTTGGAAATTGTTTGGGGCTCTATGGGTAAAAGGGATCCATGGATGAACACCCACATACCTTAGAAATCAAAGCCCTAAATGCAAGCTTCTAGCAATGGAGGATTGATCTTGACCTTGAAAGCCTAGCCTTGACTTGATGGAGAAGACAACCCCTTTTTGGAAGAGAATTTTAAAGAGAAATAATTTTGGGTTTTGAGTTAATGAGGGGGAAACTAAATAATTGAATGATATACTCCTTTAAAATAGCTAAAAATGACATAGAATAGGATTAAAAATCTTTGGAAAGGGCTAAAATAAACCTAGAACGTATCTGGGAAGTGGCTGAAAAAAAGAGGTGCAAAAAGTCTTCATGGTTGGCTCTAGGGGTCGTTAAAAGTTTTAAGACCTGTAAAAGAGTTCCGTTCGTACTGCCCGACAGAGCTTCACTAAAACGGGCATTACTTCTTACTCCAAGCTCGAAATGAGGCTATCTTGGTGATATTGGAAAGAAGATTCAGAGACCTTTAATTTGATAGGTTGTGGGCGACCTAACTCTTTATATTTTAGGAGATACCGAGTTGCTTGGACTCTTCACTTTTGGTGCCGCACCCATGTCGACCTGACATGGGTGTGGGATCCATGTCCGATTTGGTCAATCGATTTCGGGTACTTTGACCAAAATCGATAGGGAAAGTTTGGACAGTTTTAATGATTTTTGTAATCAATACAAAAGTTAAGGTGAAATTCATGATGGAATTACTTTTTATATAGAAATTTCTATGTCACTCCTTTTCCTTTAATCTCCTTCCAAGATTCTCCTCAAGTTCTCCACGTAATATCTCATAATTTAGGTTTATCACTCTATATTTAAATATTTTAGTTATGTTTAGGCAAATTCCCACACCCGTATTCATATATGGATCCATATCCCCGAATCTTAAAAATTAGATCATGAAGGATCCGACCTCTAGATCCGCAACCATATCGAACACCCGCTCCTTTACAGTAAGTCTTTTCTGTTATCAATGAAACCAAAAGAAAGAAAAAAAAACAAGTGAAAATGAGTCCGAGCAACTTAGAGGATATATGGTCATTTGAAGTTGACCCTTCTATTAACTTATTAGTCGATAGAAATTCTTCGAACTTGCTTGATGTAAAAGATCCCTTATGATCCTAAACCACATCTAATATACTTTAAATACTCAGAAATTGATCCTAACATATATACATACAATTTAAAGTCATTGGATTACCTAATTTTTATGAAATCTTGTATCAAAATTCAATTGGTAAGGAAGCTTTTGCCTCAACTTTATGCTAGAGGGTTCTTGTGACCTTAATTCATCTCCAAATCTCTTGTCACACCAAAGAATCAATCGTAACATCTACACTCAATTACGATTATCCGATACAACCTTATACACATATGAAGGATGGCTAGGTCTTAACAAAAATTTTGGGTGTTATAGGTAATGATCCAGAAAAGTGAGAAATATCTTTTGATAGCTTAAGATGATCAGGTTGATAGTGTCAGATTATTGGTTACAGCAGTGCCTGGTTTGCTGCTGTATTTTTATATTTTATATTCCCAGAAGGGTAAATAAATGCCTTTAAACTATGTGAAAAGAACAAAAATGCCTTTAATTGATAGTTTGGTCCATAAATGCACATGATGTTAATAGTTTGGTCCAAAAATGCCCTTATTGTTACTTAACAGGTGAAAATGCCCCTTTTCAAATAAATATATTATTTTTCTTTTTAAACATATTCTTTCCTAATGATGATTTTTTTAATTAAAAAATGTTTATCCTACTTCAATTTGAAAAAATATTTTCTATTTTATGAGAAATTTTTTATCGTTATCTGAATGAAAATTAATCCAAACTGAGTCTGTGAAATAGACACTCCTTTCTTACCCTCATCTCCACCACTCTCTCCCAAACTTTTAAGCCATACTATGAAGGTCTAGGAGAGAGTGGTGGAGATGAGGGTGAGAAAAGGAATGTCTATTTTAGAGAATCAGTTCGGATTTATGCAAGGGTGATCAACTACTGAAGCAATCCATCTTGTTCGGAGATTAGTGGAGAAATATAGGGAGAGAAAGAGGGACCTCCATATGGTGTTCATTGACCTTGAGAAGACCTATGACAAAGTTGCGAGGGATGTGCTGTGGAGATGTCTAGAGGCGAAAGGTGTTCCAATGGTGTATATTAAGGTGATAAAGGACATGTATGACAGCCAAAACTCGTGTAAGAATGGTGGAAGGAGACTCAAAGTATTTTCTTGTTGAGATGAGACTTCATCAACTGACACGGTCTATCCAAGAAGAGGTGCCATGGTGTATGCAATTTGCAGATGACATAGTACTAATTGATGCGACTCGGGCTAAAGTTAATGATAGATTGGAGGTTTAGAGATATACTTTGGAATCCAAAGGGTTCAAATTGAGTAGGACCAAAACAAAATACTTATGAGTGTAAATTCAGTGTTGCAAGAGATGAAGCAGACACTGAGGTGACGCTTGCCACTCAACATATTCCAAAGATAGAAAACTTTAAGTATCTTGGGTCCATCATCCAGAGTAGTGGTGATATCGACGATGATGTCACACATCGTATTGGGGCAGCATGAAGGAAATGGAGGCTTGCCTCTGGAGTATTGTGTGATAAAAAGATACCACTTAAACTTAAAGGCAAGTTTTACAGAATGGTAGTTAGATCTTCTCTACTATATGGGGTGGAGTGCTGGCCAATTAAAAACTCACATGTTCAGAAGATGCAGGTCGCGGAGATGAGGATGTTGAGATGGATGTGTGGACATACCAAGAGTGATAAGATTAGGAATAAGACTATCCGGGAGAAGTTAGAGGTGGCCCCTGTGACTGACAAGATGAGGGAATCGAGACTGTGATGGTTTGCACATATGCAGAGAAGAAGTATCGATGCTCCAGTTAGGAGGTGCAAGAGGTTGAATTTTAGGGGTTACACGGAGGGGTAGAGGTAGACCGAAGAATTGGGGGAGGTGATCAGACAAGATATGACAAAACTTCATCTCATCTAAGGCATGATCTTAGATAAAAGGAGTGGAGGTCGCGTATTAGGGTAGAATGCTAATAGGCTAGTAGGGGTAAGTTGATGTATGACCTTGTGATATAGTATGTTAGTAGTAGTAGTCATGTCTTTATATCCTGTGTTGTCATTATTCTTCTTATATTTGTTACTTTTATCGTATTTACATATTATCATTTGCTTTTCATTATTAGTCGTTTTTCTTTTTTCCTTTTTTTCCATATTTAGTATCTTTTGTTTATGATCCATCTTATATTTGTTACTTTTATCGTTTTTACATACTAACTATCATTTGCTTTTCATTATTAGTCGTGTTCCTTTTTTCCATATCTAGTATCTGCGTACATTTTACCCTCCCCTTATCTGAATGAAAATTAATGATAGGGTTACTATGAGGGCATTTCGATAAAAATATTACTTTTAAAGAACACTATTCTTGTTTTTTCCCCCTTTTAAAATCACCTTTTAACTAATAAATAAGTAGGAAATAATCTTCTTTCCTCTTCTTAATCTCATTTTAACAATTAAAATAGACTATAACTCCATGTGCTTTTTTAACCTATAATTTTGGGTTATATATAAGATCATGGTAACCTTGTCATTAATTTTCATTTAGATAACAATAAAAAATTCTGATAAAACAAAAATAAATTTCTTAATTTTTCCAGAATTGAACCCACAAACATTTTCTAGTTTAAAAAATCATCATTAGCAAAAGAATATGTTTTAAAAGAAAAGAAATAATATATTTATTTAGAAAGCATTTTTGACCCATTAAGTAATAAGGATATTTTTGGACCAAACTATTGACGACAAGAGCATTTTTTGGACCAACCTATGGACAACAAGGGCATTTTTGGACCAAGCTATCAGCTGAGGACATGTTTTGTTCATTTCACATAGTTTAAGAGCATTTTAATCCTCTTTGATTTTATGTTTTATATTGAGGAGCTGCTATTAACTACTTTTTAAGGTCTGGTAAGTTCTGAATCTGGTTATTTGACTTGAAGTGTATCACGACAAGTTTGAGGAGGTATTGTTATGAGTCTTTTTGTGGTCTCTAACAAGTCATTTCAGCAAAACCCAAATGCTCAAAGCTGCTTTGATTGGATCATTGAACTTTTGCATCTGATTCTCTTCTTGATTTTGGCTGGTGAAACAGCTTTGCTTCTTGATAGTGTTCTTCCATTTGTAGGATGACCACAAAGGTTTGGAAGGAGCTGCTGTTAATCAAGATGCAAAAGATTCTCCCTTTGTTACCCAGAGACACCTTGGAAACACCTGTAATAGTAACGGTTCATCAGCTGTAGCATCAAAAAAGAAAAATAGGAAAGGTGGACTCTCCATGTTTCTAAATGGTGCTCTTGATGATGTTTCTAAAGCTGTAGTTCCGCCACTACTTGTGCAAAAAAGTGAAGGCCCTGCTTGGGGTGGTGCTAAGGTTACGAAAGGCTCTGCATCTCTTCGAGAAATACAGGATGAGCAGAGCAAAGTAATAGATAGAAAGCCCTTGAAACTCAGACACCCAGTAGAAGATCCCTCTGGTGACAGCAGTGGTAAATTACGGTTGAGTTCTTTTATACAGTCCAACCCAATACCCATGTCACAAACAGCATCTGTCTCTGATGTGGAAAAGAACACCCCCCCGTGGGCTGCCTCCGGAACGCCTCCTTGTTTACGTCCCTCTCTCAGGGACATCCAAGTGCAGCAGGTTGGTTATTCTCTACCCTCCCTGGTTTCCCTGTGCGAAAGGTAGAATGTGCATGGGTTCACAGAAAGAAATTTTGGACTTCTGAACATCCATCTTGCATAGTACTATCTTTTTATCTACATTGCATTCCAGTTATAGTTGTCTTGCATGCCTGGTCGATTCTGCTGTTTGTTTACCTATACAGTTAACGAAGTCCCTTTAGTCTAGAGTAACTAACTACTTGGTCTTTGATAAAAGGCAACTGGAAATTGTTTTTGTTCCTAATAGGATTGCTAAAATCTTTGTCCAAAATAATGTCTATCTTCATCTTTAAATACATTCCACCACTTCACTTTTTACCTGTAATCTCGATGTTATCTTTTATATTTGCTTAGAAACTTATTTCAAATTTCACTTGATTTGTGGTTTAGAACCCAATGCCCAAGTAAACTATTGAAGGATTTCCGAGGAATACGTACACGCAGCTGATTTCTAGCTAATTATCTGTTTTAATTTGTTGGTCAATTTATAACTGCACTTGAATTCAGAATCCCTAATCCATAAATGTCTTTGTTCCTGACACAAGATTATATCAGCCTAATCTTTTTCTGTAGGGAAAGCAGCCATTGGGTCTCTCTCATAGTCCAAAGACAACAACTACTGGCTTCTCTGTGATGACTGGTCAAGGCTCACCATCAGAATCTAGTTGTCCGAGTCGCTGGTTCAGACCAGAAATTGAGACACCTTCATCTATACGTTCAATACAGATAGAGGAAAGGGCTATCAAGGACCTAAAACGTTTTTATAGCAATGTTAGAGTAGTTAAAAACCACTCCTAAGAATGCCAATCAGAAAAAGCTTATAAGAGTGCCAAGACATGGATAGATGTTCAATTCCTGCTCTGCTCCCTTTGTTCTGCTGGATCAAAGTTTTTGCCCGTAAATAGGTGTATAGTATTCCCTAATGTTTTGGTGTTTGGAAGATTAGGTTTCTTGTTGCATCACTTCTTTTAGGTGACCTACCAAAATAATTGGAACTCTCAATGAGCTGATTTTAGTCGGCTGGTGTTTTTTCGCCCCATTTCAAAGGAGCCAGTCAAGGGCAAAAAAATACGTGTGTAATTTTTGGATTAGTTGAAGAAATACACTTCCATGGTGTTTTTTCATTTTTCCAACTCTTCTGGGCACGGTTTAGGGGGATCAGGCTCTTGGTTGAGTTTATTTCCCTTCTCTTGTTGGCCAAAGCATGCAACCTTCAAATATTTACTTTATCATTTATTTCATGGAGATATTGGACATATAATCAAATTTACATTTTAATTGTAGAACTACTTGAGAATTTCACTACTAATTCCGGAATTCACAGTAGTTCCACGTCAGAATTACGTTTGAAGTAGTTGTGGAGCATGATCAAGAGTTCTGAAGGAGGGTAATCTGCAAGTAAAATAGCTGTTATCTGCACAGAAGGCATCCTATTGCCTGCATCCAGTTTGTCAGCTACAGCTGCCTCTTCAAGCTCCAGGAAATCTGTAGGGTACGGGACTCTGGTGAAATAAGAGAAAAATGAGCAAAGGGTGTCAAACAAGTGTTGAAATTAATAAATGTGACAACTTTGATAAGACAAGATCAAAGTCACACTTAAATTGGGATTAAGTTAAATGAGGTATAGGATGTAATATTCAGAACTTCTTAATGTTTTATAAAATATAAAATAAATTCCGCTCCCACTATTGGATCTCCATTGACTCAATTCAAACAAGTTAGTTTTTCAGCTTATCTCTCACTTTTGAAGCCGTCTTCTCATCTTCCTCTTCTCACATAAGTTTTCTCAAGTTCTCCGGGGTCGTTTGGTGTGATGGATAAGGGAAGTTAGTCTTGGAATAATTTTTTAGTGGCCTTTAGTTCCTTGCTTGGTTGAACAAGTTGGGATAAGTTTAGTGGCCTTTAGTTCCTTGCTTGGTTGCACATGTTGGGATAATTTATCTTAGGATTAACAATTAGCCTTAGGATAAGTTATCCCTTCCGGGAGGTGGAATAATAATCGCAGGATAACTTATCCTGGGATAAAGTATGTGAAATAACAAAAATATTCCCCTTAAACTCTCTTTTATACACTACTTTTACATTTATGTATATTAACATATTATTTAACAATATTTATAATATTATTCACAATCTTAATTAATCGTTGTTTTTATAAATTTTTTTTATTAAAAAATTATATTTTATAAATACAATTTTTATTTATGAATGTATTATAGGTTGAATTTATTTGTCTAATACTTAAGTTTATTTATATTTTGATTTCTCCTAAAATGTTCACTCCACTACTAAATCCTATATTTTAAATTAAATAGTTTATTAACTCACTTAAAAATTATATTTTATATATCAATTAAAATGCAAATTATTTTAATAATATATTTTTTTTACTTTTAGTAAACTTAAAATTGAAGTTTTGTTTTTAAGTTAAATAAGTTGGAAGTTTTAATTTTAAGCTAAATAAGATGGAAGTTTTATTTTTAAGCTAAATAAGATGAAAGTTTTATTTTTAAGTTAAATAAGATGAAAGTTTAATTTTAAAAACACATGACACAATCATGAAAATGCATACACATGTTAAATAAGATGAAAATTTATTTTTAACAATGAAATAATTAAAACTTGTAAATAAAATAAAAAAATAAATAAGGTGAAGAGTACTTTTGTAAACAAAGGTGAAGGATATTTTTATAAACAAACATTTTATTCTTAGAAATTGTACCATGGATATTATTTTAAATATGCCAAACCAAATAAATAATAAAAATTACTTTTAATATAATTAATCCCACCATAACTTATTATATTGTAACTTATCGCAACATAACTAATCCCAGTATAACTTATATCCAAACCAAACGATCCGCTAGTTGTTTGTTTGTCTCAGTCATTGTCTTCTTGCTTTGTTTGGGATTTACTTTACTCTTCGTCTACATTGTCTCCTTCTCATGCCGTCATTTTCATTACTAACAGAGGTAAAAAGAAAATCCTTAAATAGTTAGGATTTCAATTTTTCAAAGAGAAAATGGTGATAGTTTAAAAAGAAGAAGTTAATGGGTTACACATATTTAATTGTTGTATGTCTTAATAAACTAACAATTTTGTTGTATTTGTAATTGTTATGCTGCGAAACGGATGAAAATACGAAGAATCATACAAAATTTTGAAATCCAAAGACGTATAAAATAAGAGAAAAATAAAAGAAAAAAAAGGATATGTTGCAGCAACTTCAAAATTTGTTTGATTCTTTTGCAACAGCTGATGGGCACTACAGTCTCACAGTCTTTCATTAGTTATCAAGTTTGTTGCATCAATTTAAGAAGTTGATGAAACAATTGCTTAAATTGCTGCAGCAAATTTCTTAACCTGCAAGCTTAAGTTGTTGCAACAACATAAGTCTTACGAAGTAATTGCTTAAGTTTCTTCAATAAATGTCTTAAGTTGTTGCAACAACTTAAGTAGTTGATGATGCAACAACTTAAGTAGCTGATGATGCAACTACTTAGTTGCTGCTGTAAATTTTTTAAAGTTGCAACCTTAATGTGATGTAGTTCCTCAAGTTGTAATCTTAAGTTGTTGCAACAACTTAAGTTTGATGAAGCAATTGCTTAAGTTTCTTCGATAAATGTCTTAAGTTGCTGCAACAACTTAAATAGTTGATGAAATAACTGCTTAAGTTGCTGCAATAAATTTCTTAAGTGGAAACCTTAAGGTGTTGCAACAACTTAAGTAGTTGATGAAGCAACTCTTGGAGTTGTTGTAGTTCCTTAAGTTGTAATCTTAAGCTGCTGCAACAACTTAAGTAGTTGATGAAATAGCAGCTTAAGTTGCTGTAATAAATTTCTTAAGTTATAACCTTAAGGTATTGCAACAACTTAAGTAGTTGATGAAACAATCGTTTAAGTTGTTACAATGTAATATCTCTAGGCATTTAAAGGTTGAAATATGATATATTAAGGTAAAACATTGTAAAAATGGCTTTGGAGAATTTTTGGATCAAGTATTTTGGAAAATAAAATTTTCAAAAATTTTCTTATCCAGAAGGATCTGTGGCAGGACCGCGTTGTGGAAATGCTCCAGAATAGGCCAAAGTTTTGCCTGGTCAAAATTTGCATTTCGCTCAAAATTGTACTATGACAAATCCAATTTGTGTCGCAGACTTGTGCTACCTATTTCGTTCGATTTTAGTTTTTAAATGGGAGCACTTTGAATTTTTTTCTACATATTAATTAATGAACCTGAATATTTTTGGGACCAAATCCTATTCTATTAACTAAATAGAACTCTCAATTTTCCTCATTCTTTCACAATTCACCAAATACAAAAATTTTCTCTACAAAGGCTCTCAAATTCCATTGAAGACAATCAAGCAATTCTCTCGATTTCTTCATCAAATTTAAAAGATTTCTTCAAGTTTCTTCTAACTTCTTATCCAAGGTATGTGACTATTCACCCATGGGTCCTTTTCACCCATGGTGCCCAAAGAATCCTTCATTTTAAATCTAGTTTCAAGTTTGGATTTTTAGGGGTCTTCTTAATTTCTACTCAGTTGCATGAATTATGATTTAGTTTATGATTATCAATCCATTTTAACACGAAGTAATGATAATTGCATGAAATTGATGATTTTTTTTCATGAATTCTCTATAATGCTATTTAGGGCTCATGATCTTCATTATGGATTTATTGAATTCTCTTTCAATTGCATGATGTAAGATTTAATTATTGTTTTTTTACTCAATTAAACATTAATTATTATTCGATTGCATGATTTTATATAAACTGCAAGTAATTTCTCTATAAGGCTATCTAGGGTTCAATAAAATTTCATGGTGGGTTATTTCAATTATGATTCCAATTGACGTTGTTCATTGTAATTATGTACCATTTCATTGAATTGCATGTTTTAAAATTGATTTGAGATTGACCCTACATAATTGGCCTAATTTACTATGACTCATGATCATGAATGATAAGGTCTTCGCCCAAAGTTAATGAAAGTTATTCAATTATGATTTTGAAGTCCCTTAATGAATGAACAAAAGTTGGTGAAAGAATTTTCTTACATAATTTTCTTACATAATCATGAATTCTAGATGTGATAAGGAAAATTTTCATATTGATGAATCACCAAGGTTTTAACGAGCTATTCTAAATGAATGATGATTTTTATGACTCAGAACTAAAATTGATGTATGATTGACTATTGAATATGATTTACTATTCCATTGAAATTTGACTTAGCACTGAGAAGACTAGAGGTGGGATTCGATCCGGAAGACGTTAATGTTATCTTCTTAAGGGAATCCTAGAAACAACCTCTTGTCTAAAACTATGTGCCACCATAGGTTGCCGTATAGGCCTAGTTAGTATATCCACAAATAGATCATGAATGAAGGAAAGTACCATCACAGAGTCTACCTTGACAAAGTAGCCTTTCTCTTCTTGATGTGGGAGTTATATCGAATTTCATGTTATAGCTCGCATGGTCTTATTGTTGATTAAGATTGATATCCCACAAAATGACTAAGTTTACATTAAACTTTATTATAATATGATGCTTTGGCCATGTGATTCACATTGTGTTTTATCTCATGCTTTATTTTTATGCCTATACTATTGTGGTCGTACATTTCATGGCACATGCTCTATTTACTTCATATATATATATAGGCCCACATACATAGTACATTCAAAGTACTAACACATACTCTATGCCTACATTGTTTTATAATGTAGGCCGTGGCATTCCTCCATCAAGTGGCTAGCTTTGAAGACTACTTGAAGAAAGATTGATGAGTCCTCATGATTCGAGGGCAAGCTCGTCTTATGCTATCAGTTGTTTTATTGTTCATGACGACTCTTTGAGACTTTATCTTTTATTTCATTATCTTCTTGAGGGTGATCTAGGGATATATCTTAGCTTCCCTCTATATTAAACTATGTAGCGACATGTTGGATTGTGTAAAGAGTCTATGTTGTCCTCTTTTTATTCTTTCTAAAGTTACTTCTTCCCTTCAAAGTGAGATGAGGCCCATTCCTTATTCCCTCATAGATTGTGAATGATGCTTAATTATCTAGTAAATGATTATTTATGACATGCTAAGATAGATTGGGTAGGATCCCTCAGGGTTCTAATCGTCATTTCACGATTGGGGCCTATTGTCACACCCCAAGCTAAGGGCCTGGACGGGACACAACGAATGGGAACCCAAAGGGGTCACAAACAATCCTCTTAAGCATACATGACACATTCTTGGTTTTGCAGAATGTAACAACCCGAAAATTTTTAAAATTTACTTATGGTTGGAATTCTATGATGTACTAAGAGCCATGGTTGAGTTTACGTGGCCAAATGCAAATTGGGCTAGAAAGTGGCCTAGAGGGACAGTTTTGACAGTCAACTTCAAATAGTCATAACTTT
>JBCEWC010007717.1:0-21030 GCA_038996855.1 Solanum aculeatissimum | reverse complement strand
ATGTATTTACTTTCTTTGACTTGAGGGTGAGCCTCAAGCTTGTCGAGGCCCCGCTCTTCTATGTAGAGGCATGTTTTATACAAATCTTACTCTTGTACGGTTGACTTGTATGTTGAATATTTGGATATGTAATATGATGTTATTTCCCCTTTATTTTTGATTATGTTCTCATGTTATGGTAATGGTTTATGTTCCCATGTTATTATAATGACTTAAATGTTAAGCATGATGTGTGTGACTATGTGCTATGTGCAAACATGTTTATCTCTCTCCCGTATTGTCCCTATAGCTTGAGTCCTAAGTCCCTAAATCCCTAGAGCTTATGTGCTACATGTATTAGTTTCCGCATTTCCGAACCGATGATGAGTGTAATGATGCTATGCTGGCTTGATCGAGGGTCTTCGGGTCCTCTTTCGCCATGTCACATCTAGGCCCTCTATTCGGGTCATGACACATACCCTTATATATATATGTGTGTGTGTGTGTGTTGATTTCTATCATTGATATGCATTTATTCCATACTGCATTCTACCATCCCATGACCCACGCAGCAAGTAAGGTTAAGATGCTCCACTTTTGAGATACTACTCCACTTTTGATAATACCTCTTGACCTAGGCAAGAGCCAAGGGTGAGACATACTACTTTTTATACAACTCCTTGACCCAGGTAGGAGACAAAGATGAGATGTATGACTTTTTAAACCCTTTGACCACGGGCAAATGGCAAGGTTGAGATATTGAGATACTTGAGAGATTTTGGTATATGGTCTAATGAGGCCCCTAGGTGTTCTACTTTGTAACCTTAGTTCGGTAGATGTAGGGCAAGGTAGATGTATACACTTACCCTACGATGGTCGTGATTCAACCCTATACATTGCATTATGTATTATTTTTACATTGCATCATTGATTATTAATGTTATCTCTTTTGCTTATATATATTTATTGTATTGTGCACTAACCCCTTTAATGCAGGTGATAGCTTTCTTCATTATTTTATACTTGTTCAATTTCTCTTACCCAATCAGTTGAACCTACTGGGTACATTTTAATATACTCACCCCTACTTTATTTCCTCCCTATAGATCGAGCACAAGGACCCCATTAGGGTAGTTGATCTCATTCTACCAGTCTTCTTCTATCTATCCCAAATCTTAGAGGTGAGGTTCACACTTTGAGTCATTGGAGGTCTTTTGAGATTTTCTTTGCTGCTTTCTATTTCAGACATTGTATTAGATATTATCAAATAGAGCTGTATTTTCTATTGTGACAATCATATTTAATCTTTTTTACTACTAAGATGCTATTGTACTCATGACTCCAAGTTTGTGGACTTCATATTAAATAATATGATTGTTTCCGCTTTACTTTATTCTCTTTAGTTGCAATCCGATTTTAGGTCATGATAAATTTGGTATCAGAGCTCTGGGTTTGTTGGGCTCGTGTGTTAAGAGTGGAGTGTCAGGTAGAGTCTCGTGGATCTATATGTAGATATCCATACCTATCTTCGAAAAGTTATAGGGCACTTGATAGGAAAAGTTGTCATGTTTTGCTTCTATTCGTGTGTTTCTTCATATCACATATTTTGAAAGTGTATAATGTACTCCTTCTATGTAGGTGCCAATTACTAAATCCCAACGATCAGTGGGAGAGCCTAAGCTAGCTGATATGGCTCTCATCCGTGGTTGAGACAGGGTTCGTGGTAGGTCCAGGGGCTAAGGACATGCTAGAAGGGTAGCTCCGTCCAGAGGATCAACTGCATTAGCTTCTATAGAGATGAATTACGAGCCAAAGAGGCCTACAAACTATGTCTCGTCAACTCTAGACCCTGATTCTACACCCTCATTTCAGGAGCTACTTTTATGGCTATTGGCTTGACTATAGGGATCTCCTCCGGCTCCAACTATTATTGATGTACTAGTTTCTACACCGTTGGTTATTCCTTCTATAGCTCTAGCTTAGACAACCATGATCCATGTTAGTCCTTCCCCAGTCCAAGTGGATCCTCCTATGACTGCTATGATTCTGCCTCAGACATCTCGACCGAGTTCAAGTTCATAACTCTAGGGTTTGGCTATTCTCCGTCTATTACACCACCCCTATTATGGTGCCACCATTTTCTGCTAGTCCAACCATGTCTACTGCTGAGCAGAAGAGTTTTGAGTAGTTTGTATAATGGGCTCCCCCGAGATTTAATGGTACACCTAGAGATAAAATCTTATGACTTGTTATAAGAATATAAAGATTGGCTATGTAATTTGACCCTTCTCAAGTCGCATAGAGTTTCTTATACCTCTTACCAGTTCAATAGGCTAGCAAAGGAGAGGTGGAGGTCACGTTTTGCTCATCGACCTATTTGATCTCCAACCATGATCTGGGAGCAGTTTACTAGGGTATTCTTAGAGAGGTTCATGCCATATAGCCTTCAACACAGCCGTTGGGATGAGTTTGACAAACTTTAGTAGGGTTCTATGTCGATATCAGACTATGTGGCCAAATTTTATACATTGTCTAAATATACCTTGTCCAGCATCCCTACAGAGTTTGAGAGGATTTAGTACTTCGTCAAGTATCAGGGTATCTTCAGGAGGACCCAACTTTCTTAGTTGTGGTTGGAGACACATTTCATAGTATGGTGGATCAAGCTCGTATGATGAACGTATCAAACATGATAGATAGGGTAGTAGAAAGAGATTCCATTAGCATAGATGGTTTAGTGGACCCCTACTATGAGATAGAGATTTTTAGAGGCAGGGCCATCAAGGTTGGGCAGTTCATGCAGCCATCCCAACATTTGATAGTGTTGACAGGTCCAGGCATACTCAAATAGGTCGTGATATCTCTCTTAGTGCATCCAAACGTGGTGGTTCTTTGGTATAATCATCTAAGGGATAGGATCCCCAAGCCTGCTATGTTTGTGACGAGGTTGGGCACTTCACCAACCATTGTCCACATCGTGCACCTCCTGCCCAGGCTTCAGGGTTTCAACTAGCTCATCCATCCCTAGCACCAGTAGCTAAAGACATCTCACACGGCATGAGGGATGGTACTAGAGGAGGTCATGGCACAATGATAGGTAGAGCCCATGGAGGCCACATACTAGTGGTTGGCGTAGAGTATGCTATGCTATCTGAGATAAACTCGAGGCAGAGGTAGCTAATGTAGTTCTCACAAGTTTAGTTCTAGTATGCCACCATTCTGCTTCAGTTTTATTTGATCTAGGCTCTACTTATTCATATGTATTAGCTTATTTTTCTTTGAATCTTGAAATTATGTGTCAGCCTCTTGCCAAGCCTATTTGTGTTTCTAGCCCAATAGGTGAATCATTAGTGGTGAATTGGGTGTATCAGGGTAGTGTGGTGATTTTTATGGGGAGAGATACTATTGTTGACATGATATTGATTGATATGGTTGATTTCGATGTGATATTAGGTATGGATTGGTTATTGCCTCATCATGTTATTCTTGACTACCATGCCAAGACCATGACCTTATATTGCCTAGAGTTTCCTAAGTTACCGTGCACTAGAGCATCTAGATCCTATCCTAAGGGAGTTATTTCTTATATGCATGCTTTTCGATTGATGGATAAGGGGTGTTTGTCATATTTTGCTCATGGTCAAGCTTATTTTCAAGAGTCCCCATCATTAGAGACCACCAACGTTACTAGAGAAAATGAATGTATTCTCGACTGATTTACCTTGTGTTCCCCCAGATTGTGATACAGACTTTTCTATCTATGTAGAGCCGGGCACTAAGCCTATTTCCATTGCGCCCTATCTGATGGCTCTGACTGAGTTGAATGAGTTGAAGGAGCAATTAGGGGATTTGTTGAAGAAAGTGTTTATTCGTCCGAGTGTATGTCCTTGGGGTGCTTCTATCTTATTTGTGAAGAAGAAAGATAACACTATGCGTATGTGTATTTTTATCGCCAGTTGAGCACAGTGACTACCAAGAACAAATATCATTTGCCTCACACTGATGTTCTTTTTTACTAGTTTCAAGGTGCCTCACTATTCTCTAAGATTGATTTGAGGTCCGGCTATCATCAGTTGATAATTTGGGAGTCTGATATACCACAGACAAAGTTTAGGACCCGTTATGGTCATTATGAATTTGTGGTTATGTCATTCAGTTTGACTAATACCCCAACTACTTTTATAGAGTTGATAAACTAAGTGTTTAGACGTTAATTGGACATATTTGTGATCTTGTTTATAAATGATATCTTGGTTTACTCCAAGAGCGAGGTTGACTATTTTAGCACTTGAGGACTGTACGCAGAGATTGACATAAGAGAAGTTATATGCCAAGTTCTCAAAGTTTGAGTTTTAGCTTGAGTCTATGGCATTTCTTGGTCATGTAGTGATAAAATATGGAATTATGGTTGATCTAGCCAAGGTAGAAGTTGTTCGTGAGTGGCTTAGACCAATTTCTGTGATTTAGATTCAGAGTTTCATTGGTTTGGCAGGGTAGTATTGATGTTCTTCTCAGGGATTCTCCTTTATAAATGCCCTGTTGACTAGACTTACTCAGAAGGATATGGCATTTCAGTGGTCAAAAGAGTATGAGGCACACTTTCAAGACCTCAAGAATTTATTAACTTCAACACCTATTCTTTCTTTACCCGAAGAGGGAATGTCATTCGTAGTATATTGTGATACTTCTGGTGTGAGTTTTTGTGGTGTATTCATGCATAGTGGAAAAGTGATGACATATGCTTCTAGACAACTAAAGATACATAAGAGGAACAACCCTACCCACGACTTAGAATTGGTTGTTGTGGTATTTGTATTGAAGTTATGGCGATATTAGCTTTATGGGGTGCATTGTGAAATGTTCACCCATCACCGGAGTCTCAAGTATATATTTTCTCAGCCTAATTTGAACATGAGATAACATAGGTGGTTGGAGAAGCTTAAATACTATGACATCTCTATTTTATATCACCCAGGCAAGATGTAGTGGTTGATGTTTTGAGATGTAAGGCTACTAGTATTAGGAGTTTAGCATTCTTGAGGACTGATGAGAGGCTCTTAGCCTTAAAGGTTGAATCACTTTCTAGAGAGATGGTTCAGTTGGATATCTCTCCTCCTTAGAGTATTTTTGCCTTTTTTGAGGCTAGATCTTCATTGCTTGATCAGATATGTGCTCATTAGTTTGAGGATCCCAAGTTGTTCTTGACTCATGACAAAGTGTTAAGAGGTGAAGCAAAGGCAGCTATTATTGATTCTGAGGGTGTTTTAAGGATAAATAGTAGAGTTTGTGTGCGTAAGGTAAGGGATTGGGTGAGATTAAAATTGGTGGATGCCCATTCTTCTAGGTATTCAATCCATCCTTGTATGGGAAGATGTACCATGATCTAAAACTACTTATTGATGGTTCAGGATGAGAACAAACATATCTGAGGTTGTGGCAAAGTGTTTGAGCTACCAACAATTCAAGTATAAGCATCAAAGGCCCAGTGGATCGATGAAGAGGATGCCTATTCCTGCATGGAAATCAGAGCGAGTGAATATGGATTTCATTACAGGTTTGCCCATGGTCTTGGGAATGTTTGATTTAGTTTGGGTGGTTGTTGATCGTTTGTCCAAGTTGGCTTACTTCTTACTGGTCAAGACTAGCTACAGTGCGGAAAAGTTTGATAGGTTGCATATCTGGGATATTTTCAGATTTCACGGGGTGTTGGTGTCTATAGTGTCAAATAGAGGATGTGTGTTTACATCCTATTTTTGGTAAGCTCTATAGTATGGTTTTGGTCCTCATTTGGATTTGAGTTCATCTTTTAACCTTCAGACATATGGATAGTCTGAGCGTACTATTCAGGTGTTGGAGGATATGCTTCGAGATTATGTGATAGATTTTGGGGCCGAGTGGGACCAACACTTACCATTAGCAGAGTTCGCATATAACAACAGTTATTATTCCAGCATTCAGATGGCACCATTTGAAGCTTTAGATGGCCGGAGGTATAGATTGCCCATTGGATGGTTTGACTCTGGTTCAACAGATGTGTTGAGTGTAGATCTACTCAGGGATGCCACGGATCAGGTCCGATTGATTCAAAGTAGACTATTCATAACTCAAAGCCACCATAAGAGTTATGCCAACCAGAGAACTAGACCTCTTGAGTTGTATGTTGGGGATAGTGTTTAGCTGAAGATTTCAACCTTGAAGTGTGTGATGATATTTGGAATGAAGGGCAAACTCAGTCCTCGATTTATTATCCTATTTGAGATTTTGAGAATAGTTTTTTTAGGTTACCTACGAGTTGGAATTGCCACTGAGATAATCAATAGTTTGTCCTATTTTTCATATTTCTATACTCCGCCGATACATTCTAGATGAGTCCCATGTGATCTTTTATGATTCAGTTAAGTTGGGTTCAAACTTGTCTTATGAGGAGGAGCCAATAGCTGTATTGGACTGGCAGGTCCAGAGGTTAAGGTCCTAGGATATACCTTTAGTCAAGGTTCACTAGAGACACCATTGTATTGATGAGGTTACTTGGGAGTTGGAGTCAGACATGCAGGCAAGATATCCTAGCCTTTTTGAGGCTTCAGGTACTTCTTTTTCCTTTATGTTCAAGGACGAACGTCATTTTTAGTGGTGAATGATGTAATGACTTGGTTGGTCATTTTTGATCTTATATGTGAAAATTACTATATTTCCCTTTTGTAAGTTATTGTGGGCCTATATTGAACTATTTGCATTATTAAAACTGAGATCATGTGTTTTACAAGTGGAAAATGTGAGTTTTGTCATTTTTTGAAGCTTAAGATATTGAAAAATAGAGTTTTTGTATCATTCTTAGTTCCAGGTGTCGGGTCAGAGAACTATCGATTCCATTAGCTCTAGAATATTAAATTTGGTCTAGGAGAAGTTACAAAATTGAAGTCGGAGTCAAATGGAAGATTTTGAACCCAAAGTTGCATTTTCAGTTTATTTTTGGAGCAAAAGTTTGACTTTGGTCAACATTTGGAGTTCAAAAGCTCAGATCAAAATTCCAGCGGCTCTAGTAGTTTCGGATGGTAAAACTAACACTATAAATGGTCTCGTCATAATGTTTATACTTTTTTAGGGTAGTTTTGATATTTTGAGTTTTAAATTAATTTAATTGAGTTGCATTGGTAATTGAGGCGAGGAGGCCTCAAAATCAAATTCTAAATATTCTGTTGAGTTTTGATGTGAGTTGTGTATTATTGTTTCTGGTGCAACTACGTTCCTTTTTTGCGTTCGTGGAGGTGTTGGTGTTTCTCTTCTTTGCATTCACAAATAAGGTCCCGCATTTGTGGAGTTCTGCCTTTTTAGGCTCCGCGTCCTCTAACCTCAGTCCCGCATTTGTGGAGTTCTTCACCCTCCATTGGTCCATGATAGCGGATATTCTTCTGTGTTCGTGGAGTACATTTTATGCCTATACAGTATTAATTCCGAGAAACACCATTTTTACATCATTTTTAAATATTTCATGCTTTTGAGGCGATATTTGACAAAACTCTTTGGGAAAATCTTTTGGATAAGTGTTTCTATTATCATTTTGATTAATTTCTATGACTTTTATCTTGATTATGATTTTAATTTCATGATATTTGATATTATAAATTGGGGATTTTTAGTCTATGATTTAGAAACTTTAATTGGTGATTTCTCCTTCAATTTGAACTCGATTTTAGTGGGATTTTCATTCATGAACTCTTTTTCTCGTGTAGAATCATAATTTCAAGTCAATTCCAAGATTCAAGAATTTTGAATTTTAGACATAATTTTGAACATTTTATCTCTAAGCCTAATTCATGCAAATATGGGTATCAAAATTTATCTCTTGACGTATAGTATCTATTTTTGATATCAATTGATTTATTCGATGACAGTTTAGAGGCTTGAGTTGATTGAAAGATTATCCTAGTGTTGTTTCGACTTCGAGGTAGGTTCGACTAACCTTTTTGGGATCAAATTTGAGTTATTTGATATGTCCAAGTGATAAATGTAAGATCTAGATTGATTCATGAGTAAATGGTCTGATAAGATAGATTTTTTATGGAAATATGATACTGGTTATACCAAAATTTTAGTAGATTTTGAAACTATTGATAAATTGAGATGAAATCTTGAGATTTTGCATATATTTGATATTATAGCGATAATTTGAGACTTTTGATACTATTTGGGAATTTTTTGTGGTAATTTGATGGTATTTGAAATACTTTTGAGGATCATGTGTATATTTTGGGACGAGTGAGGTCCGATATTATTGGTACAGTTGACTATTAGTATGATTATTATGATCTGAGACATTATGATGGTTTGTGGCATCAGTTGTGGCACTTGATATTATTCTCCATGATTCTATGAGGATTATGTATCGATATTCTTGTCATGATGCCCTTACATATATCTTGATTTGTATCTTTGACATGCATTTATTGCAAAATGCATTGTACCATCCCTTGACTTGAGTTGGAGGCAAGGGTAAGATGCTCCACTTTTGAGATACTGTACCACTTTTTATAACACCCCTTGACTCGAGCAGGAGGCAAGGGTGAGACATACTACTTTTTATACAACCCCTTCACCCGGGTAGGAGGAAAGGGTGAGATATACCAATTTTTAAACCCCTTGACCACGGACAGGTGGTAAGGTTGTCATATTGAGATACTTGGGATATTTTTGAATATGGTTTTATGAGGCCCCCATGGATTCTACCTGGTAGCCTTAGCTTCGTAGATGTATATACGGGCCCTACGACAGTCATGATTCAACCTCATACATTGCATTAGATGTTATTTTTGCATTGCATTGGTTATTATTACTGTTATATCCTTTTGCTTATATATATATATATATATATATCTTTGCATTAGCCCCTTTAATGCAGGTGATTGGTTTCTTCATTACTACATACTTGTTTGATTTCTCTTACGCAGTTGGTTGAACCTACTGGGTACATTTCAGTGTACTAACCCCTACTTTGCTTCCTCCCTGCAGATCGATCAAAGGGACCCCATCAGGGTTGTTGATGTCATTCTACTAGAGTTTTCTTCCATCTATCCCAGATCTCAGTTGTGAGGCCCAAACTTTGAGTCATCGTGGGTATTTTGAGATTTCGTTTGATGCTTTCTATTCCAAACATTATATTAGATAATATCAAACAGAGTTGTATTTTTTATTGAGATAGTTGTATCTACTCTTTTGTACTACTTAGATGTTCTTGTACTCATGACTCCAAGTTTTGGGATTTTGTATTAAATATTGTGGTAGTTTCAACTTTACATTATTCTCTTTAGTTGTGATCTGATTTTTGTTCGTGACAAAAATCTTAATCAGAAACTCTTCATATGTCCAATTCTCTTTGATACCAACTTCTTCAAATGGCACAATGGAGATTGGATTACCCACGGACTTCCGCAACATAAATACATAAAACATTGGATGAACCATGACTATCTCTAATGGCTAATCTAACTCATATGCAACTTTGCTAACCCTCTTTATGCTCTTGTAAGATCTTACATAACTAGGACTCAAATTTCACTTTTTACCAAATCAAACCATGCCCTTAATTGGTGAAACCTTCAAGTACACCCAATCTCCCACATCATACACAAGATCCCTCTTTCTAACATCGAAGCATCTCTATTCTAGCCCAAACCATGATCAATGAAGTTAATCAAGGGGTGGTGGCTCCGCAAAATTTAGCTATATCAACATCAAGGGTTAGGGACTTTACAAAAATGAACCCTCCCAAGTTTTATGGGTCAAAGGTAGATAAGGATCTACAAGATTTCATTAATGAGGTGTATAAGATTCTTTCTATCATAGGGGTACCTTCAGTAAAGAAGGCAGAGTTGGTAGCCTACCAACTCAAAGGTGTTGCTCAAGTGTGGTACAATTAATGGAAGACCAAAAGCATTGATGAGGTCCCACAGGTTAGGAGAAATTAAGGGTGGTATTTCTTGATCGCTTTTTTCTGCTTGAATTGAGGGAGGCGAAGGTGATGGAATTTATGAATCTCAAACATGGAAATATGAGTGTGAGGGAGTATGTCCTCAAGTTCACAAACTTTTCCAAGTATGCTCCATCCTTAGAAGTCGGCACCTCTGCTTGAATAAGTAAGTTTATCTCAAGGGTTTTCGATTTGGTAGTGAAAGAATGTCAAACCGTGATTGTCAGAACATAAGCTAGGCCCTAGAAAAGACATGATAATCAAAACCCTAAAAGACTTCAATCAATCCATCTTGGAATATCAATAAGTATTAAAAGCATCATCACAAGATATATGGGAGTGGGGAATGGTCCTCATCTCAACATCATAAGAATAAATGGAACTAACATAGAAAGTAATGATAGGACAATATAGACTTTTACAAACTCCAATATGCCTCTACATAGTCTAGCATAGGTGGTGGCTAAGATATGTCCCTAGATCATCCTTAAATAAATGTAGTACACGAAAGTAGTCTCAAATATCTCAAAACTAAAACAACCAGGATAAAGAAGAGATAGGCTTTTCCTTGAACCATAAGGACTCGCTAGAAAGTCTTTAACATTGAATTCAAGATCTCTTTTTCTTATATCAAAATAAGACTTTTGATGACTTTGGACCACATTTAACCTTTCCCTTATGAACATCACCTTCTGGATGGAATAAAAACCAATCTAGGTCTTATCAAGGCTATTTCACCTACTTCAAACCATTCCATATAAGACCATCTCTCATACAATACCTCAAAAGGGGACATATCAATATTTGAATGATAACTATTATTCTATGTAAATTCAATAAATGGTAGGTGATTGTACGGACCTGGACTTTTGAAAACCTTATTGATGCAAAGTACATTTATTTCAAGCTTATTTTATATGGTTTATGGTCATCATGAGTCTCCTTTATCAACCCATGTTCAAAGGAATTTCATTGGATAAGCTTCTCACTTGAACTATTGTAAAAGTCAAATTTAAATTACCATATCTCTTAGCACAAAAAGATCTGTGTAGCCTAGGACACATCAAATTGAAGCTCTTTGAATTAGCTTTAGAACACATCTAGTTTCACCCAATTCAATGTTTTGAGTAAGAAATTATTTCCATTTACGTAGAACCTGACTGTGCTAATTCAGTGAGCCTCACGAACCATGAAGAGCCTCACGACCCGTGAAGCTGGCCGTGGTGACTTCTGGATAATATTTGAACTCCCATTATATTGAGGTATTCTTTGATAATTTATCCCATTCACAAGGTCTTTTATGATCTTTTCACCTACCCTAAGCCCTCAAATCAGATTATACTCACTCTTCAGTCTCATTACTCTCTCATTACACTCAACTCTAGAATTCATACTCTCCTAAAAGCTCCTTTTAAATGTTACATTGATAATTTTACTTGGGAATTCAAGGAAAACTTTCGTCTCAAATTAATTTCTTCCCGATTCTTCTAATCATCTTAGGTATTTGGGATTGATTCATGGTCCCTTTCAACCTAAAGTCTCCAATTTATACTTTTCTCAATTTCTATGAAATTCAAGCTTACTTTGAATATGGGCCTTTTAACTTAGTATTGATTTAATTAAATTTAAGTATGAGTTGTACTTATTTGATGATTTTAAAGTGAATTAAGCTTAATTATTATGAATTGCATTGGTATTATGTAGGTCAAATTATGCATGTCTCTTTAAGCTTTAAATCTATGCATAGGTAATGCTAATTAAGCTTTAATTATTTATTTAACTACAGATTTCATATGGATTCTTCCTATTATAAGTCCTAACTTATAAATTATAATTGTCCATGCTATCTCATCATCATTAGAGCATTTTCATACATGACCGTTGGTTTTTATGAAGTATGTGATGTGGGTTAAGCCTCAATTGAGATTTTGTCTAAGATTTTTAATAAGTATGGGTATGACAAGATTGTGATAATAAAAATGTCTATGATATGGCTCTTTGATCAACTTTGGGTGTTTACACCAATATGTACAAGTAGATATGAGTTATTTTTATGCATGCAGTATGACATGAAAGTGTGATTTGGCTCTTTATCCCATTGAAGTATGATTACAAAGTATGATTTTGCTTTTAAGCCAAAGTATGCATGAAAGTGATTTGAAAGACTTTTCCCTCTTTTAGAAGTATGTATATGTATATGTATTTTTGTGTGATGATGACTTAGCACCGAATGAGATTATAAGTGGGAGGGCTATCCCCAAGGGCCCTTACTCATTCTCATTTAACCATGTGCCTAACATAGGTTCATGTTTATTGCCCTTTGTGGATGATTATGATATGTTTATGGAAATCTTTTCTAAAATGGGTGTTGTTCCCACAAGGTAAGGTTACTTATCTGAAATGGATGTGGTTCCCGTAAGTTGAGTAGATAAGCGTGGAAATCCTTTCTAAAATGGTTGGTAATCCCTTAAGGAGAGGTTACTTCTCTGAAATAGGTGGTGCTATGTGAATCCATGCAAATCCCAACCCCTATGACATCGTCATAGCTTGAGTCCAAAACCTCTTTCCCTTTAGAAATTATTTGCTTGTTGTTTAATTATGCACTTCTGGACCAATGATGTGTATATGGTTACTATGTGGCTTGTTTGGGAACTCTCGGGTTCCCATTCACTCGGTCATTCCTAGACCCCATGCCTGGGTCATGAAAAATATGGTATCAGAGTACTAGGGTTATAAATGATCTTCAGAGTCCAATATGTCGCGTCGATATTATTGTAATGTCCCTTAATTGATGGCATACCTATATACTTAGTGCATTTTATGTACAAACGCATGCTTACCTTGATTGCCAAGAAGCTTTCGAGAGAAAAGATATCGAAGAAGAAAGCTTCCTTTAATTCCAACTCCAACCTTCAACTCACACTAGGAAGAGAGCCTTTGGAAGAGAGAATTTGAATATAATTCTAGGTGTTGGAAGAATTTGAATTGAATGAAGATGTATGGGCTAATTCAGGGGTTTAGGAGGGCTTAGGAAGACTAAAACGTCCTTAGGAATCACCAAAATTATAATTAAACCATTAATGAAATGGTAATAAAAACCTGCCAACGTAACCCTTATGGTCCACTACACGGACCATGTAGTGTCTCACGGACGATGAACCCCACCATGAAGTGAAAGTTAGAAAATATTTCGTCAACGAAAGTCCGAGACGATAATTCCATACATAGAAAAATTTTACTCCCACAACCACATGGTAGGCCTCATGGTCCGTGAGGCTTCACACGGACCATGAACTGGTCCATGGAGTCTCACTTGGTCCAGAGCCTTGGCTAGCACCTTCACACAGACAGGTACATGGGCCAAGAGGCCTCATACGGTCCGTGAACCTTACTTCCTCGTTGATGCGATTTTCGAAAATGCTAACATAATACATAGAACCAATCCTTAGGTCAAGGCCATCTTGAAACACCTTTCCATGCCTAGTGAGACGTAACATGGGCCACTTCACGGACCATGAGATGGCACACGGTCCTTGAAGGCCACCATGGGAATGTGCCTAGCAAATTTCCAGAAACGGATCCCTATGCAGGCAGTCCTACCAAAAAGGCCATAACTTCTTCATCCAAACTCCGAATCAAGTGAAACCAAGTGCGTTGGAAAGATAATTCAAGGAGATTCAATTTGATAGGTCATGTACCTTATAGTTCTACCTGTGATAAGAGATATGTCCATTTAAAGTTAGTACTTCCACAAGACGTCATGTAAAACTTAACCAATGCAATTGCTTTGAATACGGCGATTCAGGAGAGACTCACGAGGCTCATTAACCGACCTTGGTAGGTTCAAATAAGATCTTAACCAACTTCACAAGGTTCTAAATTTCTTGATTGGTATATCATCTCCCCCTTAGGAACAGTCATCATCGAATGGGCTAGAACAAGTCTTGAAAGGCTTGACTTAAACAAGAAACATTTCAACATAAAACACAATGCATCACTCATCATTTGAAAATCATAAAGTCATTTAAAACTCATGTCAAAACCTCATTCAAATCATTTTCGTGCACATATATGCATGCCATTCCATGGAACTCAAGAAATATAGAATTAGGACCATTCGGAAAGGATAGAACCTAGTACCTTAGGCTTGAGTAGATTGGAAGAGATAGGGACATCGCCTTATCATGTCCGACTCCACTTCCTATGTAGCACTATCCACATGTTGGTTTCTCCAAAGCATCTTAACTGCCACCTCCTTGTTGCGAATCTGCTTCACTTGCCTTTCCAAGATTTCAACTGGTACCTCTTCATAAGTCAAGTTCTCCTCAACTGTAATACCCTCCAAAGGTACAATCACCTTGGGATCACCAACCAACTTTCTTAACATTAACACATGGAATACCAAATGAATAGAACTCATATCCGAAGGCAACTCTAATCTATAAGCCACATTGCCAACCCGCTCAACAATCTCATATGGCCCGACATACCGAGGACACAACTTACCCTTTTTACCAAAATGCATAATACCCTTCATAGGTGAGACCTTCATATAAACCCAATCACCCACATGAAATTCAAGGTCTCTGTTCCTAATATCCAAGTAAGACTTTTGGTGACTTTGAGCCGTTCTCAACCTTTCTCTAATCAACTTCACCTTTTCCATGGCTTCAAATACTTGTCTGGGCCTATTAATGCCATCTCCCCAATTCAAACCATCCTACCGAGGACCACACCTCCTACCATACAAAGCTTCAAATGGAGCCATATTGATGCTAGTATGGAAACTAATATTGTAGGCAAGTTTAATAAACGAGAGATGATCATCCCAATTTCCTTTAAACTCTAACACATAAGCTCTCAACATATCCTCCAAAGTTTGAATTGTCCTCTCGACTTTCCCATCGGCTTAAGGATGGAAAGTGGTGCTCAATTTAACCTTAGTGCCAAGCACTCTTTGAAACGATCTCTAAAAGTGAGAAGTAAATTGTGTACCATGATCTGATATGATAGACATAGGTATACCATGCAACCTCACCAATTCCCATATATATAATTTAACATAATCTTTGGCATTGTAAGTAGTCTTGACCGGTAGAAAGTGAGTCGTCTTGGTCATTCGATCAACAATAACCCATATGGAATCAAATTATTTACGAGTACGGGGCAACCCTACCACAAAATCCATATTAACATCTTCCCTCTTTCAAGTAGGAATCTCAATGTGAGCCAAACCACTGGGCCTTTGGTGTTCTACCTTCACTTGTTGTCAATATGGACATTCTAACACAAACTTGGCTATGTCTTTCTTCATGTCGTGCCACTAATACACTTCTCTCAAATCCTGATGCATCTTAGTGGATCCCGGATGAATAGAATATTGAGAGTTATGGGTCTCACTCATGATAACTTCCCTAAGGCCATTGACATTTGGAACACACAATCGGACTTGGTACCGTAGCACACCGTCTCCCTCTTGAGAGAAAACCTCTATATTTTTTATGGCAACCAACTTCTTCAATTCAACCAAAGAAGGATCCAAATCTTGTTTCGCCTTGACATCAATAACCACAGAAGAGTCAGACCCGGTTTGAACAAGAATATAGCCATCATCGGAGTCAGTCAATCTAACACCCAACCTAGCCAAACGATGTATATCCCTTACCAACTCCTTCTTTCCTTCATCAACATGAGATACACAACCCTTGGATAGTATACTATGGGCATCCGCTACGACATTCGCCTTGCAAGGATGATAAAGGACACTCATATCAAAGTCCTTGAGTAGTTCCAACCACCTCTTTTGTCTCAAGTTAAGATCTCTTTGGGTGAACACATATTGCAAACTCTTGTGATCAGTGAAAAAATATACATGAACCCCATACAAGTAATGTCTCCAAATCTTTAAAGCAAACACCACTGCGGCTAACTCAAGATCATGGGTCAGGTAGTTTTGTTCATGCACCTTCAATTGCTGAGATGCATACGCTATCACCTTACCATGTTGCATAAGCACACAACCCAATCGAATCTGTAAAGCATCACAATATACCACAAATCCATCAAACCCGTTTGGTAAAGACAAAATAGGGACCGATGTAAGTCGATCCTTCAAGGTCTGAAAACACTTCTCAAACTCATCAAACCACACAAACTTGGCTTTCTTTTGAGTCAACTTAGTCAACGGGGATGCGATGGACGAGAATCCCTCAATAAACCTCCGATAATAACCATCAACCCAAGGAAACTTTGAATATCAGAAAGGGTTAAAGATCTAGGCAAATTGTTTACCACTTCAGTCTTCTGGGGATCAATCTTAATACCATCACCGGACACCACATGACCAAGAAAAGTAACTTCTCCCAACAAAAATTCACATTTACTAAACTTGGAAAATATTTTCTTCTCCCTCAAGGTTTAAGGCACTAACCTCAAATGATTCAGATGCTCCCACTTATTTTGAAAGTAAATTAGGATATCATCAATGAAGACAACCACAAAACTATCAAGGAATGGCTTGAACATCTGATTCATAAGATCTATAAACACCACCGGGGAATTCGTCAAACCAAATTAAATCACCACAAATTTAAAATGTTCATACCTAGTTCAGAAAGTTGACTTAGGAATATCACACTCCCTCACTTTCAACTGATGGTAACCCCGAACGAAGATCTATCTTTGAGAAATAAGTGGCTCCTTTAAGTTGATCAAATAAGTCATCAATTCTGAGTAACGGGTACTTATTATTGATGGTCACCTTGTCCAATTGTCGATTGTCGATAGTCAATACACATTCAAAGCAACCCATCCTTCTTCCCTACAAATAACATGGGAGCACCCCAAGGTGAAATACTTGGCCTAATAAAACCTTTCTCAAACAAATCTTTCAACTGATCCGTCAACTCTTTTAGTTCAGCCAGGGCCATACGGTAAGGAGGAATGGAAATAGGTTGAGTATCCAAAAGGGATCTATGCCAAAATCCACCTCTCTATCAGGAGGAATATCGGGAAAAACTTTAGGAAACACATCGAGAAATTCATTAACCACTGGAACCGATTCAAGAGTAGGTGACTCAGTCTCTATATCTCTAACCTTTACAATATGATAGATGCACCGCTTAGAAATCATCTTTCGGGCTTTGAGATAGGAAATAAATTAGCCTTTAAAAAAAGAATCACTACCCTCCTATTCTAAAACAGGTTCATAAGGAATCTGACTTTTCTAGTCTTACAATCAACCGAGGCATACGATGCATGCAACCAATCCATCCCAAGAATAATATCAAAGTCAAACATCTCAAGCTCTACAAGGTCACCGGGGATGATTTTATACAAGACTGAAATAAGACAACCATGACACACTTTCCGGGCAATGATAGAATCACCCACGAGAGTATAAATCAAATAAGTCTCCCTCAAAATTTTAGGACTCAAACCAAATTTAACAGCCAACAAAGGAGTCACAAAAGATAAATTTGCACCTGGATCAAACAAAGCATAAGCATCAAAATTAAAGACTTTTAACATACTAGTCACAAAATCTAGAACCCCATTCCCTTCCTGTCTGGCATGAAGAGCATAGAACCTATTGTTTCTAGGAGCACCACCAACTTAAGGCTTCAGCTGACCCTGACCACCTGGAACCACTTGAGCCCTTCATTGCATTCTTGGGATAGTCAACAACCGGGTGGTCCATACTGCCACACCTGTAGTAGGCACGCGAGATCCTCCTACACTACTAAAAAAACTATAAATACCGACCACCAAATACCGACTTCCAGAAGTCAGTATTGTCAAAAATACTGACTAAATACCGACTTCCGAGCCAATGTCGGTAAAACCTTGGTCGCTTTTGAATACCAACCTCCCAAGGTCGATATATACCGACTTCCAAAAGTCAATTTTAATTTTAGGTCGATATAATTTTTTCTATTTTTATTTAATTTTATTATTTTATTTTTGACATCCAGAAGTTGGTATTATTTTTTATATTTTTTAAATTTTTTTTGAATATCGACCTCAAGTGGTCGGTATTATTTTTTAAATTTTGTTTGAATATCGACCTCCAGTGGTCGGTATTATTTTTTAAATTTTGTTTGAATATCGACCTCCAGTGGTCGGTATTATTTTTTTCAATTTTGTTTGAATATCGACCTTCAGGGGTTGATATTGTATTTTTTGTTTTGTTTGAATACCGACCTCCAGTGATCGATATTACTTTTTTATTTTGTTTGAATACCGACCTCCAGTGGTCGGTATTACTTTTGTTATTTTGTTTGAATATCGACCTTCAGTGGTCGGTATTACTTTTGTTATTTTGTTTGAATATCGACCTCCGGTGGTCGGTTTTCTGCAAGATAATATGTAGCACATTGCTGCAATTTTTTGTTACCCATCTGTTTATTTCAATCAAAGTAGCCCAAAGAACTAGCAACACAATACTTTTCTACATTTACATATATTAGTTAAAAGAAAACTTAAACTAATTCAAATTTAACTTGAATTCATTCAAATTAAACTAAACAATCAAACAATTTAAAAAGTATAGAAACTACAAAAGTATGCTTGTCTGATAGATATAACTACTCCTCACTACCATCACTCTCCTCAGAGGACTCATTAGGACATCGAGGAATAATCTTCCCTGAATCAAAAAGAGCTTTCAACTGAGACTGAAGCGCCGCATATCTCTTTTCCTCTTCTTTCTTTGCTGCTGCATTCTTCTCATCTCTTTGCCTCTCTCTTTCAGCAAGCTCAACATCTCTCTTCTTCTCTCTTTCTGCTGCTGCAACAAGCTCGACAATAAGTAAAGATATCTTGTCCTCCATTTTAGACACTATCACTCTATCCACACCATCAATGTCTGAGGACGATGAACAATAAAACCAAGCCTTTTTCTCTTGATAGGGCTTTTCTGGGTAACCATAAACAACCCCTCTAATTGGTGCACCCGATTGATTCGCTAGTAGTATTGAGATTGTTGCACTGATTAGAGCTAGCTGATGGTATAGTAGACTCATGACTAAGATGTGAATAGCCCTACATTGTTTGATAACCTGGACTGGGTACCACAATAGGTGCAGATATAATATAACCAGAACGTGAAGCCACGCTAGTAGAGGCATTTTGTGACTTATGTGCTAATCGAGTAGCTGAAAGTGATGCCCGTGGGGTGATATTAACTTGTGGGGACTCGTCAGCTATCACGATCCCAGTAGTCCTCCTAGTAGTATTGAGCTTTATTTTCTTTTTTGGATTAACAGACTTTTTTGATTTACCCTTATCTTCATTTACCATCTACATCAATCAAATAATAAGATTAAAAAAAGTAGTACAAAATAACAGAGTAGTACAATAAATGTTACACCTGTAATGGACATGCTATTGTAATTTTTCTTTACATATGCTCAAAAAGAATGATGAAGTTTCTCTTCTTTCTTTGATTCATATTCAGAATCGTTAACACCTGTAATGGTTTCACTTAACTTATTTTTATTTTCTTCATAGTTCATACCAAACAAAGGAAAGGAGTGGGATATTATAACTTTCCTGTTTTCTTTTTCTCCATGAACAAATTGAAGGTATATTTGTCATTTTCACTCAATTTAGAATATTTTATATTTTTTTTCTTACTTGTTACAGTTTTCTCCTCCTTTTTGATGGTTAGTGTATGATACGTATCTATGATGCAAGCGAAAATAAGCTACCTAAAATTCAACTAAAGTAATTGAAAAGAGAGAGAATCAAGAATGATTCAATAGTTAAGCCATAACAAGTTTACATAAAGAGTTGGATTCCAACATATTGGAATTTTGGGCTATTTTTCCAAGGAAACATTGTTCCTCCTCCGGCAAAACACACTACAATATTGGAATTTGCCGTAACATATTTCGCGTCACCATTATATGTTAGTGTCACCCTCTTTGTCAAGCCTATTTCGATGGACAAATAACATTTGTTCTCAACCCATCTTATCCCCTGTACATTATTCCACTCTCCCTATGTTTCCTGTAATGCTAAATTTTGAACTACTTGCAGCATACTGTTCTTGGGCTAATAAAATTGGCATAACTAATCTATTAGAAAAAATACATAGTATACTTGTTGATTCCTCACTTTAATATACTTTTTCCAAACTATAGACTTTTGGCATATCAACTCTACTTGTGAGCTCTGTGTGTGTATATAGCACCAGTCCTATTGAGTTTAAATATAAAACATTAGGAATCCAAATTCCTTTTCATATTATGTGCTAGAGTTAACTCACTTCATCCGATATGCTGGCGTGAAGTCAAAGACCAAAAAGAAAGATATTGCAATCACACCAAGAAAGGTGATGAAAAATCTACAGAAATGACATTAGTTAAATTATTGTTCCAGACTTGCTGATACACAAGTGCATCCTAACTGACACTTTATCTATCCATAAAGTACCATTAGTCTTTACCTATAATAATATTGAACGTTGATTATTAACAATGTCGAGGAATCTTTATACAAGCCAAAGCCAATATTGTAGACATACCCAATGAAGATAAGCATGGTACTCGTCCAGCAAAAAGTCTCACAAGAAAATGAAAGTTATACAAGAAAGAGCGACTTGTGGCAATTGCAACACTAAAAATGTGGAATATGAAATTAGGTTAGACATACAAAAGAAGGGCACTCAACATTTCCTCTTAATATAAAGTCAATTTAACTTGTAAAGAGTAAGTTATTCACCCATTTTAAAAAATATTGCTTACCGCTTCAAGTTTGAGCAGGAGAACAATGTGCCTGTATTATAATTTTTTATGTGGACCAAAATTTATTAGACTACACATCCAAAGCACATCACAACAACCTCGGCAAAGGTATGAACTATACTTATAAATTTTAACCCACGAAGAAGTCTAACTGCTCAAAAAATATATGCAATTAAAGGTGAAGCACCAAATGATCAGAAGGAGTGATCTACAAGCAACAAAATTTGTCAAAGAAAAAGGGAAGGAAGTTAATACAGGAACGCAGATATTGGGAAAAGTTCCAGGAGTTGAAGTAGGAGATGCATTCCAATACAGGGTTGAACTTGCTCTTGTGGGAGT
>JBCEWC010007716.1:0-21031 GCA_038996855.1 Solanum aculeatissimum | reverse complement strand
TTACTGATACAATGAAATAATTTCAGAATGTGATGTGGATACAGTACAAAGTCGTATTAAGCTTTTTGAGCATGATACTTTTTGTATGAAGAAATGAAACAATCATTAGTTTCCAACCATGAAATACAACACCATATATTACATGCATTCAAATACAAATTGTCTACTGCATAAAAATGATACATAACTTTTATAAAAAGAATGTTGATAGAAAATGTAGTTTGGATATACATTATATAAAACATTGATACATAGAAAAAAAAATAGTTGTGGATACAATGTATAAGTCCATTTGTTCTACCATTCATAAATGTGCAGCATTTGGTTGATACACAATAAGATCGCAAATCCTTTTAACACTATAAAAATTTACACAAAAACAAAGCAAAGTGAAACCTTTGGCAACGAGAGTTTGACTGACAACGATACAATCCTCTTTCTTTTTTTTTTTTGAAGGTGCTTCGTCAGTTCTAGATTTGGATGTAGAACCAACAATTTTTTTTTATTTTTTTTCGACTTTGACATTGGGTACTACATAGGTAGCATCCTCTGAAGATAAAGGAATAGACTCCATTACAAAAAAATTTCAGGATCTGAGATGGAAGATGGTAGGAAGGAATTAGAACAAAATGAAACAAGGGAAAAAGGGATCAAGAATCAGTCTAAGAAATATTCAACTAGTTGATTTGAAAGATAAAGTTAAAGGAACTAGGGCAAGGGAGGGAAAAAGAGAAAAGGGGGGGAAAGATTATATGATTTCGTGCAAAGATGAAATTGAAGAGTTTAGCATTTAATGTAGATTTGATTGAAAGAGACACCTGTCAGTTAAGCCATAAAAATAGTACTAGTAATTTAAAAGAAATTTGTATCAATTATAAAAGGAAACAAATCTAAATTAAGGGATTTTTGTAATTTATACTCAATGTTAGGACTAAAAAAAATTGAGTAAACATATATTGTGTATTTTTGTAATTTGCTCAATAATTAATGCTCCTACCTTTTTGGCTATGTATCACTGTTGCAATTTTTGTATCGACAGAAGCTCAAAAATAAGAGATTTTATGTAATTTTTCAAAAAGTGGGTATTGCCTGACATTCACTCTTAAATATTTGGTATTTCATATACCCTTTTATATTTTATACCCCCATACTATTAAAATTCGTGCGTTGACATCATGTTGACGTCAATACCCACCTTATATGATATACCAATAGGGTATACATATACCAACAGGGTATAGATATACCAACATAGATGATTAAGCTCAGTCTTATATGATACCGATATGGTATCAATATATCGATAGAGTATCACAAAGAATATACTTTCTACTAATTTAGAATTTAGTAAATAAGTTTGTAACTTTAATAATTTTCTTAATTATTTTTATTTATTAAAAAAAGAGCTCAAAATTATATGATACTGATAGGATATCAATATACCGACGAAGTATCACAAAAATATATTTTCTACTAGTTTAGAGTTTAATAAATAATTTTGTAATTTTAATAATTTTCTAGTCCTATACGATGCCGTCGTGGTATAAATATACCGATGGAGTATCAAAACGAATTTATTTTCTACTAATTTAGAGTTTAATAATTTTTTTATTTGTTTCTTATTTATTTAAAAAAAAACATAATCTTATATGATACCAATTGAGTATCAATATACTGTCAGAGTATCACAGATGATTGAACTCATTCTATATTATACCAGTATGGTATATATATATCGTCGGAGTATATTTCATGATGATGTCAGCATATGATGTCAGAGCGAAATAAAAAAGAGTAAGTGAGGGTAAGAAGGTAAATAGTTTGGTTCATGAGTCCATTAAAGGTAAATGATTTGGATTGAGCTATTAAGGATAAATAATTTCAAATACTTTTTCCTTAAATATATTAGGTATAAAAACAAAATATTTAAAGTAACCATCATTAGTGTCAAACAGATAATAAATTTTAAATATGAATATTAAAAAAAAAAAAAAAACTAAATGGTTCCCATCAATTACAGTGATAACTTTACAATGAAAGGCTACTAAAATGTTGCCTTCTTTACTTTCATATATATTCTTTTAAATTGGTTAACAAATACATTATTCCTTCCTTTTGGTACAAAATCATTAAACTTTTTTTTTATTTTATATATTCTTGTTTATTAATAACTAAATGAAATCTAAATGTATTTTTGTTTATTAACGATTAAATGAAATCTAAACGTCAAATATCACTATACATATATAATAACATTTCATCATATCAATTATAAAAATTTTAGACGAACACTGTTGCTACATTGAGATTTGATTGTACTATTATCATACCTAATTAATTCGGTATGATTCAGTAGTTTAACATTTGATTTAGATATTTTATAGAATAACCATAGTTTTTTTACTTTAACTTACATATACTTATACAATAGAGAATTATGATTTTAACTTTTCAAGAAATGCCTCATTTATATTATACTAACACCTCGTACATATATATTAAATTTTCGGAAAAAAAATACAAGCACTTTGTTATGTGCTTATTGGATTGCCAAGTGCTTATTTATAAAATGAAGAAGAGATGTACTATGGGAAGGTAAATTTAAGAGGGAGAATAGTAAAAACCATGAAAGATATAAAATATAGATTAATTATACATGAGTTATACACCCAATATATATTACGATACACTAAAAAATTAAATATAATTTGAGTATATATGAAATATACACTGCCTATACAATGAATGGTCATTTTTTTTGGTAATTACTTTCACCTAATGACCATCTACTCTATCCCTTTAAAATAATGACCTCAAACTAGTAATTGTTGTTCAACTTGTATTACCAAAATACTTAGAACAAATATTTCTATAGTAAAAAAAAAAAAGCTTTTGTAAAACAAAATTTTTGTAGAACAGAAACTTTTTAAAAATAATAAATAAAAAGATTCTAATAGATTTTCAAAAATCAGAAATTAAAACTAGTAATAAAAATATAATTTGCAAAGAAAAAAAAAAAATGACAAGAAGAAAATCGAGCTCACTGAATGCATTGTGTTCCTTGAGGAGATTATTCCCCTCAAGTACCCAAGGTTGATGGAATATATTCTCCCATGATAGAACGATTTTACTCATTGGTGTATTGATACCTAAACCTACGGTATCAACGAACCACTCAACAACAAAAGTATACTAAAATTTGTTTGTGTAGAAGAAGCAAAAGTCAATAAATTTATTATTAGAAACGAGAGAAAAATTCTCCATTTACAAATAACAAAAGGTGCTTACTGCACCTTATCGAAAAAATCACAATCTTTCGAAAAAGTTACAATCCTTCTCAAAAGTCTCAGTCTTTAAAAAAAATCACAACTCTCCAAAAAAAATTATAACTTTACAAAAATATCATAATTCTTCATTTGTCATTCATATATTTCAAAATTCATTAAATAATATATCTATTTAAATAGTAATGAACCCTATTTTTGATTTGAAACATTGATATTAGATTTGCGTTTGTGAAACAGTGAAAGAGTTCATAGTCCCCTTTTTTGTTTTAGAGAAGAAGTGTCTTTGCTTTTTTCTTTTGTTAATTTTTATGTTTGTTTTTTTAAAAATAAAATCTGCACTGGCAAAAGAAGAGAATCAGACATTTAGCTAAAAGAAGAAAAAACTGACTAAAGTGGGTTTTGAATTTTGAATCCACATCTCCAGATAAGGAGGGACTTGGGTAGTCTCTTCCATCAATAACAAAGTCAGAATTTTAATTTAAGGGATTCAAAATTTGAACAAGTAAACATATGAATTAGTCGTAGGGATTCAATATTTATTATATATACATAAAAAATTATTTTAACTATGTATAAATATCATAAATTTTTGTCGAAAGGGATTCGGATGAATCCTCTAACAATATGGTGGCCTGCCCTTGTCTTTGTTAACAACGAACCATACACACAGCAAGCGTTTGAATTGACTTCTTTTTTAGCTTTTGATTTTGAAGCACTTTTTAAGTTTTTTTACTTTTAAAGCTGAAAAAATAAAAATAAAAAGGCTAAAAATAAAAGATAGGGTCTCCACTTATAACTTTTTGCTTTCAACTTATAAGTCATTTAAAAAGCCAATTCAAACGTCTCCTATTTTGCAAGTATTATTGTATCTGAATCTTAGTGGGTCCCGGTATATAACATGTTTGTGCTGCTCACATCTGACTATTTTTCAAAAAATTTCCCACTTAAGATCATTATTATACACTATAAAAGGAAACATATTAATAAAATTTCACACATTACTGATATTACAAATTTCGACCGTTATATGTATATACGTATATATATTTTTTTCTAATATAAGCCATGTAGACGCTGCCCAATAAAATCACAAACCCGGGTCCACGAGGCCCATCACATGGACATTGGTCTACGAGCGACACGTGTCAACCTCCAAGTGGACAGGGGATAAGAGAAAGTTGCTAACACCAAGGCCGTTGAGTTATGGCACATTTAAATTTCTACTACACCAATCTCTCTCCCCAGTAGGGTAGAGCTGTGTGAGAGAGAGAGGAGAGAGAGAGTTGTTCAGAGTTTGCATTCAAATTTGAGCTACTTTGAAAGATAAATTCATCAGGTGAATTGCATTCTCTAGATCTAGATTACTATGCATGACTTAAATGTACTTTTAAAATCCTTTTGACTGATTAGATGTAGTTTGATTTCGACAATGGATTGACTGAAGGAAGGTCTTTCGATTTCAGCTGTTGAACGTTTTGTTGCGGTTTTAATTTGAGTTGTTTCTGAGTTCTGTGAGAAAGAAGTCAGTTTTTGCCAAATGGCGCATGCTCTTTTTGTTGTGTGGGCCGGACTTTAATTTTTGTTTTTGACTTAATCCTAAACATTCTAGGATTAGGATTTTTGCCTTGTTTATATAAATGTTTTCGTTACTATTGCTTTCATTAATCGAATTGTTGTCTCATAACATTTTTGAAAAAGTTGTGCTATTTGTTAGAAGAAAATGGTTGAGGCAATGGATAAGCTATCGTCGCACTGGTGGTGGTTGGACAGTCAGAAGAAGGGAACTCTGAATCGCTCACCATGGCTTCAATCAACTTTAGCTGGTGAGTGATTACTCTTTTGATTTCGTTTTTCTCTATCTGGAAAGCACTAGAGTTCAAATATTTGATTTACTTTTGGTGATGAATCTGTTTTTTTTTAAAAAAAAATTATTCTTGCTTTAAAGTGACTATATGACCGTTGGAGACTTTTTTCAAATATACAGCTTTGATTTTTCAACTAGGTTTTCTTTATTTAGATGTGTTTTGCTTGCTTCTTTTTCGTCGTTTTATGCAAGTTTGAAGGTTTAGAAACTTAATCGTTTTACAAAAAAAAAAATGTTATCTTTTTGCGGTTATAAGACTAATTAAAGAAGAAAAAAAGTTTCTTATTGTGTTGATACTTGATTCACCTTGAGTGGTTTTTGCACTCTTCACTTCTGTTATACAGAATTCTTCAATTTTGGAGAACAATCTCACTACCCCACAAATCTGGGTGTGTAAATCTAGGTATATCCTATCTTTCCTCAATTTTTTTGTTGATGTTTGAAAACATAGTGGCTAGTTTTCTTACTCATCCATGGCATATAGCCAGGCTTATTTGAAATGGTGCACATGGAGTTGACCAAAAATCCTTTTCAAAGTGCTGGTTGAGTTGAGAGGTCCTGAACCATAATCTCTCACTTTCAGTTTCCTTAAAAGCACATCTTCAACCTCCAACAGTAGGTTCATACACGGTTGTGTGGACTAACTTGAACTCTACAATGGTTGTATTAGGAGTTTGTGTCGGATGGATCTGTGACATCCCGAATATGTGAACTAGGATGACGCAAAATCTTGGTGACTAAAGCATTTCCTAGAGCTCACTGGAAACCCCTGCAACTCTAGTCCTACCAGCTAACTGTTGCAACTAGTCGTTCAATCTTGGATATATAATCTCAGTATTTTTCCTAGTGTATTTAGACAACCAACTATACATATTCTTTCAGTACATCGTAACTGAGGCATGGTTTATCTACTTTATGTATATGCTCTGTGATAGTGCCCTCAATTGTGGTCCAATTGATGGTGCGGCAACGTAGAAGCAGATCCAAAAGTTTCCAATGTGGTTTTATCCTGTTATTCTAATCTTTAATCATCATTAGATTACCAAATTAGACGGTGGACCAATTTATAGTCCTATTTGACAAAAAAACCCATCACTTTAAGAGCAGTTGTGACTTTTGAGTAAGTTTACTTAGAAGTTAGCATCTTTCTACTTTAGGCTTTAGTTCTCTTCATCATAGTATGTTGAAAGTGAGTCATTATTAACTTTTGGCTCTACATTAGCATTATGTCAAAACCTCTGTTTCTCTTTTAAATAATTGATTAAATATAATGATGTTTTAGTATCTTGGACCAGCAATGTTTCTGGACCAGTTCCTTGATAGCTTGTTTAAATTGGATACTGTTGCAGAACTAGATGAGAAGACAGAGGCCATGCTGAAAATAGTTGAACAAGATGCAGATTCCTTTGCCCAAAGAGCAGAGATGTATTACAAGAAGCGGCCACAGCTCATTAACATGGTTGAGGATTTCTATAGAACTCATCGCTTGTTAGCTGAGAAGTATGATCAAATCAAGGGTGAATCTGGTACTCGCCTTATGACACCGTGGATGTCTCCATTGTCCTTCACCAAGTATCATTCACAAAAAAAGCTGATGAGCGCCACTGAAATATCATATGACACCTATTCAGAAACCTTTGACCACCCTGAGTCTGAGTTATCAGATAATATGTCTGAGGTTGAGGATCCTGACTTAGACGATGAAGAAGAAGAAATACAAACCCCCAAATCAGAGAAGGAGACAACGGAAGTATCAAGTGGCTTTCGCGTCAACAATGACGAAGTAGTGAAGCTGAGGGAAGAAATTGAGAGGCTGAAAGAAGAGAATAGAGTTCAGCAGGAGCTTCTTGTGCAGAAAGATGAAGAGAAAAGAGAGGTCATCAGGCATCTCAGTTTAGCTGTGGATTTGCTGAGGGAGGAAAATACTATGCTGAGGAAGAGTGTTGCTAAGCCAGCATCATCTCCAAAGAAGGAAAACATCATCGAGCTCAAGACACTAAAAGAGGGGTTCCGGAAAACATCATCTCCAAAGAAAGAAAGCGTCATTGAGCTCAAGAGATTCAAGGAGGGGTTCTGGAAGAGGCTCTTCAATGGATCTCCTTAGTCAGGCTCTGCAATTTGATCATTCAATAGTCTAGTGCAATATTGCTTCATTCTTTATAGTCCTGTTGTTGTCCAAAAGCAGTAATTTATTTACTATAATATGTAGAATTCTTAAGTACTCTTATTTCTTTTGCTATTCTAGTACTCTTAAATCATTGTTGATGTTATTATTGGTCTGAGAAATTTGTTGCAGTATAGTAATTAAAGTATTAAGTTTCATTTCTACATTCATTTTTTTTGGATAATTCCACAATTACATCAGTCTTCAGCTATGTATGTCTACACAATGTGGGCGTATACATTATGGCGGAACTTATGTATATAAACACACACAAAAATAAATCTTTTTACCTATCTACCCAACGTAATTTTTCAGTGAAAACGTCAATTGCCACTCCTTGAATACAGGTAGCTCTGCCACTGCATTATACTCATTCAACGAAAGAACCAGAATGCAGATCTTGAGACTAATAACTAAACAAAATTGTGCTTAGTTCCTTCTTATTTGACAAAGAAAATGTAATACAACACAGAAATAAAGCCTAACAAATTATACACTATGAAAAGAAGATGACACAAAGTATAGTACATTAATCATAACAGAGTAAAATAAAAAAGTGTGAAACTTCATCAAAAGTACCTCACAAGATCCCACAACCAAACATCTTTGAACCTTCATACACCAGATAGCTGCGTAAACCAGGACGATATCAAACCTAAGACCAGCACTGTACACATAGATGACAACAGCGGAACAGCAGAGGAAACTGGCAAAGACTCAGTAGGCGAAAACGGCATATAAATAGGTCCAGGAGCAATCATAGCATCAGGATTAGGAGGACTGGGGCTAGAAGGAATTAAGGGTAATGAAGAATCAGTAGGAGCAAGCTCAGAGCCACCTGGTGAAGGAAAAAGAGGACTTATATCAGGTGAAAGGGAAGGTGAATTAGATGAAGGTGGATTTGGTAACAATGCAGGTGCAGCTGAAATAGCAGAAGCTGGTACATTTAACAAAGATGGTGATTTGTGAAAGGCTAGTGATAAGGAAAAAAAATCTTGACATGCCAAGAAAATAACAACCCAAATCAAGAAAAACCTAGTAGAAATTGAAGTGGAAGCCATTAATGCTAGTAATAATTTTGGAAAGAAGGAATACTAGGGAGTTGGTGTTATGATTGAAGGATAATTGGAGAGTGAGGGGGTGGTGGGGATGAGAATGATAGGTGGCAGAAATTAGTTGGGAAATGTTCTGATGAGACAACTTAACATGTGATGGGAATCAATAAGGATAAGGTGAAAAATTACACTGTATATATAAATTAAAAAAATTACTTATATATACACAATAAATGTTGAGTCACATTAATTTCTTCGAGTATTTACTTTTTCATACCTTTGAACCCCCTTAATGAAAATATGGAATCTGTTGGTCAATGTCTGTGGGGTAATAGAAAGGACAAGGATTGATGAATGTATTTTTGTATAGAAACACATGAGGTTGTATAGGTTGCTTGTGTCCTTTTCTTCTGGCTTTTTCCAGCCTGCCATTGTTCGTCCGTGAGATTCTTGTATCTGACATGTGAACCCCCTACACCCCATCCCATCCATCTAGCGCCAAAACTAGAATTTCAGTTAAGGTGTGTTAAAATTCAAGGAAATAAAATCGTGTAGAAGTCAAGAGGGGTCAATAAATAAAATATATTATAAAAAAATATTTTTGTCTAACTTCGCAATGTAATTTTTCGATGAAAGAGTGTCGATTATGTGACTCTGCCACTGATCATCACTGACCTTCAATTTATTTCACTGATTTTAGTATGCATTAAGATTTTGAAGACTATAGTCGATACGATATAGGGGTGAAGTTCACTAACTCCGGACTAATAGTCGATATGTTGCTAAAGCAGGCTACGATGCTGAGTTAATGTCTCATTGATATACCCATTATCAATAAAAAGAGTTTCAAGTATTTTCATCGAAAAAAAAAAGATCCGCACATGATAAGCTACGTTGAAGATATAATTAATTAAATAGATTTGATTCTTTTTAATATTTTAAATTTTTAAATAAAATAATCATTTGATTCAATATAGCTAGACGTATCACAATCACTATATAGATTGAGAAGAAAATTCATATATAAATCTATGTTGAGTCGAAAAAACTTCCTCTATGACTAAATAATGATATTCAACACCTATATATTTCACATAAAATAAAAAATTATGCAGCCCGATTTTAATTTCAACATTCTTGTATTAATTCTATAATCATACCTAATTACATATGACTCTGCTGTCCGTGATTGGTGCTTGTTAAGACAGAATTCTTGGAATGCGTACCATGTATTTATCTAAAATTTTATGAGTCCTTTACATGAGCCTTGGTACACGAGAACAATTCTTTTACCACAATATAATTCGTTCAATTCATTTAATTTTGGAAAAATTAATCCATTAAAGTTTAAATGGATTAATTTGTCCAGTTGTTATCCCACAGAATCTGGCGTTGTCGGAGGGTCCAGCGTAATATTCTCGAAAAATTATACGAGTGGGTCCATAACGAGCCCGCCAAGAATCCTAGGTGGCTCGGTGGTGTCGGAGGATGTCTGGTACGATTTTATGGGTCAAGGAACAAGCGATTTTGACAGTTTTTCATGCGTGTTAGTTAGCCCGCAGAATTTGGCACTGAGGAGGGTCCGGTGCAACTTTCCAAAAAAATCATACGAGTGGGTCTGTAACGAGTCCGTCAAGAGTCCCAGGTGGCCCGGCGGCGCCGAAGAATGCCTGGTAGGATTTTATGGGTCACAGAACATGAAACAGGTAATTTCGACAGTTTTTCGTAGGTAAGCCCATGGAATCTGGCGCTGCAGGGGGGTCCGATGCAACTTTCCCAAAAAATCAGAGGAGTGGATCCGTAACGAGCCCGCCAAGAGTCCCAGGTTTTCCGACGACTCCAGAGGATGCCTGGTAGGATTTTATGGGCTAAGGAATAGGAAACATGAGATTTTGATAATTTTCATGGGTGTTAACCCACGAAATCTGGTGTTACCGAGGGTCCGGCACAACTTTTCTAAAAAATCATATGAGTGGATTCGTAACGAGCCCACCAAGAGTCCCAGGTGACCCAACGGTGCCGGAGGACGCCTGGTAGGATTTTATGGGTCAAGAAACAGGAAACAAGCAATTTTGATAGTTTTTCATAAGTGTTAGCCCACAAAATCTGGCGTTGTTGGGGTGTTCGGTGCAACTTTCTCGAAAATCATACTATTGGGTCTGTAACGAGCCCGCCAAGAGTCTCAGGTAGCCCGACGGCACCGGAGGACTCCTGGTAGGATATTATGGGCCCAGGAAAAAGAAACAGGTGATTTCAGCAGTTTTTCGTGGGTATTAGCCCACTGAATTTGGCACTGTCGGGGAGTTTGATGCAACTTTTCTAAAAAGTCATACGAGTAGGTCCGTAACGAGCCCACCAAGAGTCCTAGGTGGTTCGACGACACCGGAGGATGCCTGGTAGGATTTTATAGGCCAAAGAATAGGAAATAGTTGATTTCAGTAGTTTTTCATAGGTGTTAGCCTACAGAATCTGGTGTTGTCGCGGGGTCCGACACAACTTTCTTGAAAAATCATACAAGTGGGTCAGTAACGTGCCCGCCAAGAGTCCCAGGTGGCCCGGGGACGCCAGAGGATGCCTTGTAGGATTTTATGGGCCAAGGAAAAGAAAACATGAGATTTCAACAGTTTTTCGCTGTTGTTGACCCATAAAATCTGGCACTGCCAGGGGTCCGATACAACTTTCTTGAAAAATTAAACGAGTGGGTCTGTAACGAGCCCATCAAGAGTCTTAAGTGTCCTGGCGGCGCCGGATAACGCCTGATAGGATTTTATGAGTCAAGAAAATTGAAACAAGCGATTTCAGAAGTTTTCATAGGTGTTAGCTCACGAAATCTGACACTGCAGGGGGGTCCGATGCAAATTTCATGAAAAATCATACGAGTGGATCCGTAATGAGCCCTCCAAGAGTCTCAGGTGGTCCGGCGGTGCCGAAGGATGCCTGGTAGGATTTTATCAGCCAAGGAACAGGAAACAAGCGATTTTGATAATTTTTCGTGGGTGTTAGCCCGCTACTGGGAGTCTGGCGCAACTTTCCTGAAAAATCATACTAGTGAGTTCGTAACAAGCCTGCCAAGAGTACCAAGTGGCCCAGCGACTCCAAACGACGCATGGTAGGACTTTATGGGCCAAGGAACAAGAAACAAATAATTTTGATAGTTTTTGTAGGTGTTAGCCCACGAAATCTAGCGCTGCTGAGGGGTTCGATGCAACTTTCTCGAAAAATCATATGAGTGGGTCCGTAACAAGCTTGCTAAGAGTCCCAGGTGGCCAGACTGCATTGAAGGACACCAGGTAGGATTTTTTGGGTTAAGAAACAGGAAACAGACAATTTTGACAGTTTTTCATGAGTATTAGCCCACAGAATCTAGCGCTATCGAGGGGTCCAGTGCAACTTTCTCGAAAAATCATTCTAGTGGGTTAGTAACAAGCCTGCAAAGAGTTCATGTGGCTCGACGGCGCCGGAGGACGCCTAGTAGGATTTTATAGGGAAAAAAAACGAAAATAGGCGATTTTGATAATTTTTTGTGGGTATTAGCCCATAAAATCTGACGATGCCGTATGTTCGGTGCAACTTTCCCGAAAAATCATACGAGTGAATTATTAACGAGCCCCTAAAGAGTCCCAGGTGGCCCGACCTCATTGGAGGATGCCTGGTAGGATTTTGTGGGCCAAGGAACAAAAAATGGGCGATTTCAACAGTTTTTCGTGGGTGTTAGCCTACAAAATCTGGCGTTGTTGGGGTGTACGATGAAACTTTCCCCAAAAAATCATACAAGTGGGTCTGTAACGAGACCCCAAAAGTCCCAGGTGGCCCGATAGTGCCAGAGGAAGTTTGGTAGAATTTTATGGCCAAGGAACAAGAAACAGATGATTTTAATAATTTTTTGTGGGTGTTAGCCCACAGAATCTGGCGCTATCGGGAGTTTCGGTGGAACATTCCCAAAAAATCATACGTGTGGGTCTGTAACAATCCCTCCAAGAGTTTCACGTGGTCCGACGGCGTCAGAGGATGCCTGGTAGAATTTTATGGGCTAGGAACAAGAAACAAGCGATTTTGACAGTTTTTCATGGATGTTAGCCCACAAAATTTGGCACTGCCGGGGGGTCCGACGTAAATTTATCAAAAAAAATAAATGAGTGGACCCATAACGAGACCTCCAAGAGTCCCAAGGGCCGGGTGGCGTCAGAGGATGCCTGGTAGGATTTTATGAGCCAATAAATAGGACACATACGATTTTGATAATTTTTCATGAGTGTTAGCTCACAAAATCTGGCACTGTCGGTGGGTCTGACACAACTTTTTTGAAAAATTATACTAGTGGGTACGTAACGAGCCCACCAAGAGTCTCATGTGGGCCCATGGCGCCGGAGGACACCTGGTAGAATTTTATGGGCCAAGGAACAGGAAACATGCAATTTCGATAGTTTTTCGTCGGTGTTAGCCCACAAAATCTGGCGCTACCGAGGGTCTGACACAACTTTCCTAAAAGATCATACGAATGGGTCCTTAACGAGCCCTCCAAGAGTCCTAGGTGGCTTGACGGCGTCGAAGGACGTCTGGTAGGATTTTATGGGCCAAGGAATAGGAACACAAATGATTTTAACAGTTTTTCGTGGGTGTTAGTTCAATTTATTAAAAAAGCAAAAATTTATATGTAAAGTTTCAGCATCAAGAAAAATAACTTTTTTAGAAAATAGGTAATTTCTTATTTATTTTTTATGTTTAGTGTGTAAATCCTAAAAATATTTGCATATATTTTAGACAAATATTACAAGAGGTGACGAGGTAGGGTTTAGGATGAGGCTATAAGAGTAAGATGGGGTGAGTTTGGAGGATGAAAGGGCATACTCAATGCGAATTTTTGACCAATTGGACATGTGAAAAATGAAAAATATAGATTTTTCTTCGCACCATAATTCAAATTGATCCAGTAGAAATTTTATTAAGATATTTTCTTAGAGATATTTTTATTAATTTATAAGTTTTGTATAGCCATTACAAAGGAAAAAAACATTATTAGGTACTAAAATTTTAAAAAGAACAAATAAAGCAGTTGTAACTTAATAAGAATTGAACGAATTTTGTTATGGTCATTATCTTGGTTCAGTGCAACCCAATTAACTTTTGATCGATCAATAGTTGTTCATTTATTAATCAAACAACTTTTAATCCGCTCAAATTTAACTTAATCAGGTAGGTTCCATTTGTTGCTTGTCTTTCTATATGGAAATTAAATTCAGTCGGGCACTTGATAATCATAGGTAGAGTTGTCAAAACGGGCCAATCTAGCCTTGCCTCATCCTGTCCAAGCCTCGAAGGCCAAAAAATTTGATGAGTTGGGTTGGTCCTTAATTTGAAAGGACCTGAAAATACCAGTCCCACCCAATCTTAGAAGGGCTAGCTCTTCTTTCTTTCCATTTAAACTTAAAATTCTATTAATATATTAAGATTTTAATATGTATAACAAAATTATATAAAAATACATAATAATTATAACTATAACATATATTATACATATATTAGGTGTGCTTTTATTTACAATCTCATACCTGAAGTATATAACATCAAGAAAATGAGAAGCAAATTAAATGTGATAAACAATTATATTGGATCAATAATTCTAACAAAGTATATTATGAAAAAATAATAATCTTTTTTTGACAAATAAATAAGTAAAGAAAATTTTAAAAAACAAAATGTAAACTAAAGAACAACTGTCTTACAACTTTAGTTACTTTAACTCAAATTAAAGAAATATTTTTGACGCATGTGATTACTCCGGCCCGACCTCGATCAAACTTCAAGGATCAAAAGCTTATTTGGGTCGTAATTTTAAGCCCTAGTTTTAAATAAACTTAAAAATTCATACTCCAATCCTATTTCAAAAACAAATTGAGTTGGACCGACCTCACGAACTAAGCCCTTAGCCTATAATTGTGTTAATTATTTACATAGCTGACTGTTTATTTTGCCACTGATTTAGGCCTAGTTGACCAATATTACTTGTTAGAAGTATCTAATATTTCCTAATTTTAAAAGTAGTCACTTTTCATAATTGAAAATCAGTCATAAATTTCAATGTTAGTAGCTAATTATAAAAGGAAAACTACATAACCTATTTTATCATAATTTCTGATAATCACTACTGTTTGAAAAAATGACAGAAATTCATTATTTTTACTCTCTCTCTCCATCTTTCAGATACCTAGTCTATACTTTCACGCTCTTCTTTAATTGATCCTAAATTCACTCCTAATTTTAAATAGTCTAATCAATATCATCTTAATCCACATATTTTTCAGTTGTCTAATAAAATCTTTTCTCAATTAATTTTAAATTTAAATTTTACTCATTATTTTAAAATCAAACTAAAAGGAAAAGAGCTAAAACGTTTCCACTTTCTCCGTCAAACCTAATTTCTTCCTTTTTTCTTCTTCTTCGTCAAAGCATTCTTCCATGTCCTGTCACTAATATAGATGGATTCTTCACCATCATTTAGTCTTGGTCTTACCTAGTTACCCTCTAGTAATTAAAGCATTCCTCAACCTGAAGTTGTTCCACCAATCACGTCTTTCTTGTTGATTTGAGGTGTTACTATGAATTCTAATCCATCCTTTAATATAGATCTCGCATAGACAGATGATCGTCCTCAGTCAAAAAATCTTGTTCAAACACAAAAATTTCTCAAATCGAAGATCTTCCTTAAGTTATAGAAGTTCTTCAAGTTCTGCTTCAGTCGAAAACTCTTAGATTTCTTTGTATCAAGTTTCATAATGTACCAAATTTGATTCTTTATATCAATTTTTTTTTGTCAAAACATGTTTCATTGCATCAAGTTTCAAACTTTCAGATTCTTTTGCATCAACTAATCTTATATATTCCTAAATTTCTTGTATCAAGTTTAATTATTTATGTCTTTTTTTTTTGAATCAAGTATCATTTTATCAAATTGCAACTCTCAGATTTCCTTGTATCAAGTTAACATACATACTTATAATTTTCTTGTATCAAATTTGATTCTTTATATCAATTTTTTTCGTTGAACAAGTTTCATTGTATCAAGTTGCAAACTTTCAGATTCTACAGTGTTGAGACAATGATCTCAAACTTATGCATATCATGCTCAAATTTTAATCAATTCTCAAGTTAATAAAACACAACCTTTGTTGTTTTTTAATCGAAAATAAGGTATCAAGAGTCTCATTTGATACAATACTTGATTCTTTTAAAAAAAGATGAGATTGTAATTAATTCTTTTCAAAAATATTTCAAAAATTCAAATTATACTCCAAAAATACTTGATATCAGCCAAATGATACCATCAAAAATATAAAAGATCATTTGATACATATATTTTAAAACATATAACTTGATACGTGTAAATTTACATATAAGATAACTTGAAACAACTACATTTTTATACTCCGGTTAATTTGATTCCAAGAATTTTGATACAATAACAATTTATAACATTTAAAGATACTTGATAAAATAAAAAATGATACAAAGGAATTTAAAGAAAATGCAAGTATAAGATGAAAGAAAAAGATAAATATTGATTTGATACAAGACATAGATATAACAATAAAATTTGATACAACCAAGTAAAAACTATGTTGTTGAACTTGATTCAACGAATAACCTTTTCAATTTTCATAACATCCAACTTGATGCAAGAAGTTTTTTGAATTATATATAGTTGATACAATGAAATTTCAAGAGTAATGATTCACAAAACTCTTCCTCTTCGCAGTCAAAATCACGCCTCAAATTAAGAACAAGAGGAATTTCTTCGATTTATTAGACTGGGAAGGATCTCTAATTGTGCGAGACCTATACTAAAAGAAGGATTAAAATTCATACAAACACAAAAATCAAACGATGAAGAAGAATAAATTCAACAAGGACCAAAAATTAAAAAAAAAAAAGGAAGATGAGAATAACTAATAATACTTACTCCTATGTCATTCTTTGATAATGTATCACATTTTAATTTTTTTCCTCATCTCGTCGATCTCAAACTATGCAACAATGACCTTTTTGAGATTGACAAACGAAATTGCTTTTGTTTCTCAAAATGATTTTGTTTCTGCATTTTTTGTTGATGGAGGTTTTTAAAAATATAATTTGAATTTTGAAACTGAATTGAAAAAGAGTCAATTATGATCTTATGGGTGAGAGTTTGAATGACAATTTTATTCCATAATTTGTGGGTGAGAGTTTGAATGATAATTTGTTTCCCTGATTTTGGGTGAGAGTTTGAATTACAATTTGATTCCCTGATTTTGGGTGAGAGTTTGGATGACAATTTGATTCCATGATTTTTGGGATTCCTTAAACGATCTTCTATTTTTTTCCTTTTTTAAAACCAATCAATCACGTTTTTTGTATCAATCGAGTGATGGCTATGTACCTCGAATGAGACGATTTTAAGGGATTTTTTGTAATATTGAAAACGTATGGAATTTCTAAAATTTATACATTTTAAAATCCATAAGATTGCCATAAATGGCGAATTTTTAAAAAGTGAAACTTTGGTACGCTATTCTCAACTAACAACACTTTGTTTGGATAGTTGTTATGTATTGTTTCATAATGTATTGTATTGTATTGTATCGTACTGTATTGTTCCAATGACTACAATATTTGGATAGATTGTATTGTTCTTCGTCGTTACATAATGTCATTCATCCATATTTGAATGATAAACCTACAAGAAATTGAAGGGTATGTGGTATATTCTATGAAAAGATAGGGTAAATGATAAGTAGAATTATTAAATAAATAAATAAATAAATAAAGTAAAAAAATAAGAAGAAGTTATTAAAGTAACTATGCAACCACACCAAATCGGTCGTTACGTAAAATGGGTCTCGTTACCTAACGATGGAATTAAACGATACGATACAATAGAATTTAAGTAACAATCAAAACAAACATTATACTTAAACTAACAATATAATACAATACAACGGGTAATCATCCAAACAAGGGGTAAATTCAAAAGGAGAAATTACATATATATACAAAAAAATTAAAAGTTTACAAGAAAAGTAGTCCATGTTTTATTTACATAAAAAAATAACCCCAAATTAGCGAAACTATACATGACTATACAATATAGTTATAGAAAGTATACACTGCTATACAATGTATATTACTTATACATGAGCTATACACTAAATATACATTATGATACACAAATATACATTGACTATACATACCTATACAACGAGGGTTGAATGCCCAAAATTGTAACAAATAGCCAAAGGTCAGCCGGATGACTAATTTTCGTAATTAAAAAAAATAGTTATTTTTTGTGTAAATAATTTTTTTCTGTGGCTTGTGGGTGTAATTATCCCAATTCAAAACACTATCATAGAGCTTTATTATATTTTTTTGAGTTCGAAATATATAATAGGGTATTAAATTTCATGGCACTATTTTGGTGCTCCATATCAAAAGGTGACTTTTTCAAATGATCTTTTAAACGTGATTATTTTTCTAAAATCGTACAAAATATTTGTTCTTTAATTTTATATTAGGTTAGACAATCAAAATATATAATTTAATTTTAATTTTTTTAAATATCTAATCATGTATTTAATACCTTGGCAGGATATACACAAAATTAAGGAATATAGTAGTAATTTGACCTTGTTTCATGTATAAAATCATATCTTAGAAACACCATTGAGATAAGTGTGTATATCATATATACCATGTATATCACCCACATCTAATTCTCATGGACGTCACTATGACAAATGTATATTATATTGTATATTGTGTATATTGATTATATCTAATACTAGATCTTATGAATATACATAGATACATGATATACGTGAGGAAAACTGGATACACAGTGTTATATATATATTGATATACATAGGGATATACACGAGATAAATAAATGGAGTTGTCTTGAGCTTCGAATTTTTAATTTGAAATTCAACTTAAACCACCTAAACTTGTTTCCAAGTATCTCCAACATTGATATTCAAGCTTCTCAAGATGTTCCTAACAAGTTTGGAAGAAGATTAAAGATATTTGGGGAAAAAATAATAGTATACAAGTTTTAGAAGAGGAGAAGGGTCGAGGGGTGGGGTGGGGTGGGGTTGAAAAAGCTAAAGCTACTTTATCGATTGAAGTATATAGCGAAGATATACTATATAATACAGTTTAAATTCATATTACAGAAAATTATTTATAAAACATATATAATACAAGTTTTATTGATAGAAAATACATTTATCACACACCTTAATATACTTATAACATATTATGTTAATTTCTCACCAAACAAGCACAATTTATTTTAAATTACTTATAATACAATTATATTGCATGCAGAATTCACTTTTAATACAAGTGCAAATTTATCATAATATTGCTATAAATGGTAATAAACAAAAAAATATCGCTAAAATCATAATTTTTCCACGTATATATATTTGGTTTAAATGCCAACTTTTTAAATATAAAATATGTATCAATGGAGGTGAGTATCAAATGCTAATTCAATAACTTAAAATTGTTTTATGCTAATCATTCACACAAATCTTCTTCTTATTTTGGGGGTGGTTTTTAATTTGGGAAAAATTAATTAATATACAAAAAAAAAAATTATAAGTAAAATAATCCTTTTTTTCTTTTTGCAAAAAAAAAAAAAATAGTAAAAAAGGATCCATATATCAATACTGTATAGATGTATACTAATATTGTATAAATTATGTATAATCATGTATCAATATTATATAAATAGTATGTAAATGTGTATTAATAATTTATAAATTGTATACAAACATGTATCAATATTATATAAATAGGCATGTAATGTATCAACATTATATAGGTGGTGAATTATCATGTATCAATATTGTATAAATAATCATGTAATGTATCAATATCAATTTTTATTGGACTATTATGTATTTCCACCTTCATAAATAAAATAATAAATAAAAAAAGGACATAAATATTTATTTTTTCACAAAAAAAGTGAAACAATTATAAAAAAAAATATTAAAATGAGAAGAAACCAAATTCAAACAATGATTTTTTTTCTTTAAATAGAATAACAAAAAATAATAATGAAAGTTTTTTTTACATGAGAAAGAAAATGATCAAATGGCCAAAGCAACATGGCAGGCTTGTAGCCGCCAAAAATAGAAAACAACCATTTTAAATTTCTTTTAATTTTTATCCTCAAATTTAATAATCTTTAATATTTGTCTTTTAGCATTTAAAGCAAAAAAATAAGTTGCCTAATTATCTCTAACAAATTAAAATAACAAATAATTTTTATTCATCATAAATTTATATTTTTGTATCATAATATGACACAAATAAATTATATCTAAACAGCATAACAAGTTATCACTTAATTTTTATAGACTCATACTGATGGAGATAAAAATTCAATCTAAAATTCACAAATTATATCTTTTATTATATAACTTAGTTCCTACTGAACTTATGTCGATAGCGACAAAGCCACTGCCCACTACACATGGTACATCACTATGTTTTGTAAAGTCTACCCTAGTTGATAGTAAAATTACGTAATTCCCATTTAATCATGCATATTATAAATCTCATGACATGTCATAAACAACTTGGGATAGCTTAATTACCAATGTTAATTGGTTCATTACATTGAAACTTGATTATGCAATATATTTGAACTTAATTAAGTTGGGTAAAATTTTATTTACGGAAGGATATTTTGGTCTTTTCACAGTTTTTTTAGCTAAGTATTTCTAATCCTGATATTAGAACCCCAGATAAAATATGATAATATAATATACTGCATGTGTTCGAAATAAATATTTAATTAACTGTGTCTCGATATTTATATAATTTTTTTTTAAATCGATAACTAATAAAAAAAAGAAATAATTCTATGCACTAAAATTCTCACGATGCATAAAATCCAAGATAAAATTTGATCATAAGCATTTATTGTACGCAATATTATTCTTCCCTCATTAATATGGAAGAAAAGCAAAGTGTTCCCTCATTAATTTGGAAGATATTTCTTTTCCTTTTTTATGACAAATTGTGTTTCTATTGATATTGTAAAGAATTAGTAAAAAGAAGTAATGCACACATGAAAAATTAACTGACAAAGGTAAAACGGGTGAATTTGCCCTTTTTGTACATGAGATATACGTAAGGTCTAATACAATCTAATTTTACAAAATATTATTTTTTACCCTATCAATAACTTGCATATAAAATTATGGGAAATGGGTCAAAAATATCTTTGTACTATTAGAAAGGATAAAAGATATCTTTCGTTTATACTTTAGATCATTTATGCCCTTATACTATCAGAAATGAGTAAAAAATGTCTTAATACTAACGGAAAAGGGTAAAAAATGTCCTTCATTTATATTTTGGTCTAAAAACGCCCTTGTCAATGATACTTTGGTCCAAAATGCTCTTATTGTTACCAAATGAGTTAGAAATATCCTTCTTTAAATGACCCTTTTCCTTTTTTTCAATAAAGATAAAACAATTAGAAAGAAGTATTGAAAATACCTCTAAACTATGCACAAATTATTAGTTGTCCCCGAACTATTTTGATAATTGTTTTCTTAATTTCATTATTTGCTACAAGGGTACAATGTTCTATTTTAGTTGATAAAACGAG
>JBCEWC010007715.1:0-21036 GCA_038996855.1 Solanum aculeatissimum | reverse complement strand
AGAAGATGTCATGTACAAATTTGCAGCTTTGTTGCCTTCTTTGACCAAGAAGATGTCATGAATGTCACCCTCCATTTGGAGAGTCTTACTCAACAAAATCAAATAGAATCGAAACTCATTTGCTATTTGGTTTGGTTGGATTTTTATTTTAATTTATTTGGTTTCGAATTAAAAGTTTTTGATTCGAATCAGCTATCATTAAATGATACTTATACTCTATGTGAACTTGTTGGTTAATGGTACGGTTTTCGTTTTCTTAAATTTCATTTGAATTTTGTACCACTTCATACTATTATGTGATGTTGGATAAGCAAACATCACTTAAGGGTTAGTTCCGTACGAGATACAAATTTAGATTAAATTTAAAATGAATTTGTTTTATATTTAACCGACATAATATTATGAAATAATTTATTTTAAAATTATAATATTATTTTTTTATATTAAAGGTGAGATAATAATATTAAAAAAATTATTTTTAAAATAAATAATTTTGAGATAACTCATTCTCAAATCAAAAGAGACTTTAATGTACTACTACCATCATACAATGTTGACAGTGTGTATCACGAAAATAACAAAATAACCTCCCCTTAAATTTTATGTCTAATTAAAATTAAAAAAAATTAAAACAAAAAAAAGTATATGGAGTACATACTATATTTGTATTCCTTAAATGAGGCCAAAAAGTTTTAAAAAAAAAATTGAAACAATTTTGGCGTATGTATTGGTGTTTGTGGTTGTTCAAGTTCAATGAACTTGAAGCAACTAGAAATATGGCAGGAATAATTGCTTTGTTTCACAACTCACAAGCAATGTGAAGGAACTTTCAATGAATCATTTGACAAAAATATGAATAGTGAAGGTGGTCCTTGAGGAAGAGCATGGGAAGACCATGACCATTCAACTTGGAGATAAAGTCTTCCAATCCCTTTTCATGTGACTCTTAATTTGTCTTTTTGTAAAAATAATTTAACATTCTTTTCGAGGTCGTTCCTGCTAGAGCTATGAATAAAGTTTCATATTGATAGCTGAAAAGAAAAAAGTTGCATATGATAAAGTGTTGTGGTACTCGAGCTTTGGGAGAGAATCGTATGATATCACATCATATTAAGAATATCTTTTAGATTGTTTTAGGTTAGCAATTGATATATATCAGACTTAATGAATTGATGAAACGAGTATGAAGATGACATAGTAATGACAAAGGACTCGACTTTGTGATTTTGTCCATCTATGTATGAGCTGTCAAGCCATTTAGTAATTATTTTTACATATAATACTTAGTTCAGACGGAGATTATTAAATGTACAAATAAAATTTTACATCAGAAGCTAAAAATAAAAAGAAAGCTACATATAAATGATATAAAGTGCTTTGATAATTTTAGTGATATGAATCTTTTTAGGAAAAATCATATAAACTTGATTTAAAATATGAATAATATTATACCATATTAAAAATATCTTTGAATTATGTTAGCTGAACCACCAAAAATATTGAAAACATTGAAGTATAAGAAGAGCAGGAATTTGGGAAGGTGATATTGGATCCATTTTGATAAAATATAGGAATATCCTGCACCAAAGTGTTCATAGTATGAACGTACCACCATTATATTATAAAACGTCAATCATTTTTTTCAACGTGACTTTGTAACATCCATTGACAAAAACTTCTTTTCCTTTTAGCAATAAAATATGTGGACTAGATAAGTAAGAAAGAAATAATTTGTTTAAGAGGTCAAATTAATTAATACTTTCTAAGAGGACAAAGTTATTATTCTAGGAGAGAATTCTTAGTACAAAGTAAAGATATATTTCTTTTATGTTTGGGATAGTAACATCTTGGTGAGTTATATGTTAAATTTGAATTGTTTTAAAAGTATATTATTCTCAAATATGAGCTAACAATAAGACTCAACATAATCATTAATAATTAAGTAGTGGAACGTAATAATTTTGAATATTTATTTTCATACCAAAATATCAATGAGAAAATATTCTTTTGTTAGTATACGTTTAATATTCAATTAATTCAGACTCGTATTGAAAAATTACAAACATTATATTCATAGTTCAAATTCGAAAACTCTCAGATTTTATAATTTGTATCTCATGCCAAAGTCATGCTTAAAGGATAGCACAAGAAAATTCAGAAATATTGAAAAAATGTTAGGTATGAGAGTAGGTAAAGTAGTGGAGCCAATGCCAGATGCTAATTAAAGTCTATAATCGTAAACCACGCAAAAGAAATCTCCAACCCCCTCCCATTTTTTTAAAATTGACGAATAAAATAATTTTTATTTAAATTTTATAAAACTAAATTTCTTAACATATTATAAATTTATAAACTTTAAATTTTAACTTCGCTTAACATATTTGGAGTAAAAGAGAAAACCTCAAAATAGGATACAAGTACTTCTCAATCCTTATCTTCATCCTCTAATTTTTGTTTCCTAAATTTGGCTTATTTTAAAGCAGGATGCATTTTACCATTTTTACTTGGGCCATGTGTGGATATATATGTGATCTTTTTTTTTTAAATAAATATATATTTTAGGGAAATTTATATAAATATATCAAATTAAGAAAATATTTATCACTTATAACAATAATAATTTCTTTTTATCGAACACTTCTAATATATTTATAATACACATTTAATTCATATTACAGAGAATTATTTATTTTCACTAAATACTTCTAAAGATTTATAATACAAATTTAATTCATATTACAGAGAACTATTTATAAAATATATTTAATACAAGTTATTGAATGCATAATTCACTTTTAATACAAGTGTAGATTTATATTGAATTCATAATTCACTTTTAATATAAAGTGCAAATTTATCATAATAATATTATTATATCTTACTATAAATAGTAATAAATAAAATGTATAGTTAAAATTAGTAATTATTTATTAAAAGAATCCACTTAAATAATTTTTCTTATATTTTATTATCATGATAGGATATATGGGCATCAATTCTGATATTTCACATTTTCCCCGGAACATACCAGAGGGATGGAGAAGACTTGGGGTATAATAATTAAATATATTATTATTTTAAAAGTGAATTAAAAAATAAGTTATGATTAGTTATTTTTTAAAAATTTAAAATGTAATTTTATAAATTTTTACAGTGAAACAGTAATTTTTAAATAAGATTAATTTATTTAAAAATTGTGAATCGTATTTTTGTAACCGGATAGATAATTTAGAAGTGAACAAAAATGAACAAGCCACACAAATAGTTTTTTTTGTCTTTTCAAGTTACAAAAAAAATACAAAATTCTTTTGTCCTTTTGAATTTTTGGGTGAATTTTATCACTGAAAAACAGTAGAAAGTTATCGAATATTCTTTCTGTTTCACTTTTATTTATACACTATATAAAAAAAATTATTTTTTATTTTTTTGTATCAAGATAAATTTTGTTCCTATTTTACCCGTGATATTAATTATTTATATGTTAAATCAATTTTTAAAATTTAAAATTATACATCAATTAATATATAAATTATGATAAAATATTCATACTAATCATTAATTTAAAAGAAGTGTAAATTTAAAATAATAAATAAAAATAAATAAAGTAAATAGTAATAATAGATGAGACTCATAAAATAAATAAAAAAAACAGACAACAGAAATAGACATATTGACGCTCTATGCTTTCTAATTCTCATTTCTTCTATGATTCTATGAAAAATATAATATATTTGTTTTTTTCTTTTTAACTTTTTTAAAAAAATATGATATTTGGTTATATGTTGGATCAATATATTAAAAATAAATAAATTCAGAGACCACTAAGTGAAAGTCTTTTGAACTGGCAATTAATTTTCATTTGTTTATGCACGAAATACTAAACACCAATAAATAAAAAAATTGATTCTTAATCTCTGAGTTTGCTACTTATTAAGTCGGAATCTCCGATATTAAATTTGTCAAAATCTCACTTTAATGTTATTATGAGTAATTGAATTATTATGAGTGAAGTAACTTGAGAATTGAAATAAAAAATCAAGTGTTAAATTGATATTCTTAAAATTGTATGATTAAATGATCCAAATTAGTAAAGCCAATGAGTGAATTAAATTTAGCACAAGAATATTAGGTCACTAGAATATTCCAAAATCCTCTAGTCCATTTTAAAATTATAATCCACAAATCACATTGCTTTATAATGGCCACTCTTTTATACTCTCTACAAGTGGGACACACACCCAACCTTCTACAACTGCTTTTTATCATATTCTCCTCATTCAACTTATCAATTAGTTTCCTAATTTAGATTATAATGTAAATTTATTAGGAGTATATTGTAAAAACATTTCACTAGTTAAAAAGTTACAATTAATTGAATAAAAGTTTATACAAAAACTATTCTTTTTTTCTTCAATAATAACAACAATAACATATCCTGTAGAATTCCACACGTGAGGTATGGAGAGAGTAGAATGCATTCAAACCTTATTATTGCCTCATAGAGATAGTGAAGTTGTTTCCTGGGAGTGTGCAATTCAATTTCACGAGTTTAATTCTTTTGCCTTGTAATTCCTAAAAAAATTGTAATTATTATTCTTCGAGTGAACACTAAAAAAATTGACTTTAAACTTTAGTCTAATAATTATAAATCACAAATGATATGAATATTTGAAAAAGATCATGTAATTGCATACTTTTGCTCATCAACGAAGGACCAAATTAGAAATTAGATTTAGAAAAGTATTATCTCCTATAGTCAAATTCATTATTACTTCTTTTGTTCCATTTTAGTTATCATAATTTTTATTTTTTGAGTTATAATATATCAATTTTTAGCTAACATTTTAATATGTACTTTTTATTATATTGATATGAAAAAAATTACAATCAATAATATTTTTTGTATAGTTTTTAAATATTAAAATAAAATAATTTTTTTGTTATAAAATGAAAGTCTATTTACAAAATTGTATGTATTTATTTTATAAATCATTTAATAACATTACAAAATCTTTCTATATTTCTTAATCACTGTACCTCAAACTGGGAGAAGTGGAAGTAAGAATCGAGATGCCCAGAAGAATTCAACAATAATTTTCATTTTTTTAAACTTAAAAAGGGACAACATTTTAAGATAATTTAGTTAATACTGGGTCCCTCTAACCAATTGGATGTGAAATAGTTTTGGGCTTCTAATGGGCTGTTATTGGTGGGCTTGTCGGTGGAGTACGATAATGACGCCTTACATAAAGGAAACATATCTCTCTCTGGTTTTTGATAGACTTAAAAGTCACACAACCAAAATAACCAACCACCACCAGTTCTCAATCTCTCTTTTATAGAAAACTTTTCTAAGTCTGGGCTTAATTGAAAAATTAAAACAAGAAGTCTTCAAGGAAATGGAGGCACAGTTTATTGAAAGATACCATACTCATCAGCCTAGTGAACACCAGTGTTCTTCTTCTCTAGTTAAACACATCAAAGCACCTGTTGATATTGTAAAGATCATATCTTTTTTCTTATTGTTCTCTTGATTTCTTGTTAATATTGGTTCTGGATTTTTTTTTGGTGGGGTGGGGGGTTCTTGAGGATTTCTTGTGAGGAGGTTGGTTTTTATGAAAAATCATATCTTTGGGTGGATTTCTCTTATTTGTTTCTTGTTATAGGACATTGGGTTTTTCTAAGCTGATTTCTTTTTGTTCTCTCTTCTCCTTATTTGTGGGAATACCAATTTTTGGGTTACTTATGTGTATTTTTAGTGGAAGCTAGAGTGGAGTTATTTAGAAACAGGCGTGTTTATCTGTGGAAAGTTTGTATCAAAATGTTCTTTTGAAAGTCTTAGGTAGCTTTGGTTGAAATATCTATTTGGTCATGAAATTTGATCAGATTTTCTTGAAGTCTCATATTCAAATATTTTTAAGTTCCCCAAAAGTGGTCAGGATTTTTGGGACTTCCACTCATAGAAATCTTTGGTCAAACAGGAGATTATAGAAGTGTTTCTTGATTGAAGCAATTATTCCTGTGAAGAAAAAAAACAACTAAAGCAACAGTTACAAAAGTAAAAAGGAAAGCATAAGTTTTTTATGTGGATAGTTATCAAGATTTTTGGGATGCAGGATATTATTGAATCTTATGATCATTTTGTTAGTATTTGTTTTGCATTTGAGTTCTAATATCTGCTTGTTGTGTTTTGTTGTAGGTTTGGTCACTAGTGAGGAGATTCGATCAGCCTCAGAAGTATAAGCCATTTATTAGCAGGTGTACTGTGAAGGGTGATCTTACTATTGGTAGTGTTAGAGAAGTGAATGTCAAGTCTGGTCTTCCAGCCACGACTAGCACTGAAAGATTGGAACTTCTTGATGACGAGGAGCACATCCTTGGCATCAGAATCGTTGGTGGCGATCACAGGCTAAAGGTATTAGTTTCCTCTAGAAGCATAATCCCTCAAATATCAAGGTGAAGATTAGCTAAATTTCGTTTTTACATTTTAGAAGTATCCTACAGTAAAATAGTGCCTAAATTTTGTTTACAATTTGTTCATTGAAATGTTAAGTTAGAAAGTTAAAGATATCAAATGAATTGGTACTAGATGTTTTATCTTCAATGATATTATTCTAGGTTCTAATGATTACTCTTGGTGGTTGTGTTTTGCTCTTTTGAGCTTGTTTTGCATTTGTAAAATCTTCAGGAGTCTTTTCTTAACCAAGCTGTTTCCTATATCTGTCTTTGTAGTAAAGCATCTAGGCATCTAGCAGGTCTGACCTGGTGTTATACTTTATCAACTATTGCAGAACTATTCTTCGGTTATTACAGTCCATCCAGAGACACTTGATGGTAGACCAGGGACCCTGGTGATTGAGTCATTTATGGTGGATGTGCCTGAAGGGAACACTCAAGAGGAGACTTGCTATTTTGTGAAGGCCTTAATCAATTGCAATCTGAAATCACTGGCTGATGTATCTGAGAGAATGGCTATGCAGGGAGGTGTTGTACCCATCAGTGTGAATTGGTCCTCTAGTAACCGGATCGAGACATGAAATCTTTGAGCTATGGATAGATTTGCAAGAAGCTAGACTTCAGCCTCTTTGAATTTGCTTCTGCTTGTAATCTGTCTAGACTTTTATGCATTAACAGGGAGTGCATCCTGTTATATGCAAGTTCTATTTATGGAAGTTTTGTTTCTCTTTACTATCTTTGTGGTTCTTATGGTGGTGTTGAGGGTCTTTTCATATTCTGTAAATACTTCTGTAGGGAAGAGCTGGTTGGCAACTTGTGTCGAGCTGGTAGATGCAACTTGTAGCTTGCGAAAATTATGAACAGAATGTCTGCATTGCAGTTTGTTTTCAGAGCTTTGTATATATAAGTTGTAGAACTCTTTGCCTGGACTGGAAGTAAAGAAAGTGATTTTCCTTTATTATTGTCTCGTGTTTGCTCTGAGTCGTACTGTTTTGTCATACTTGTGGTAGAAACTGAGAAAGTAAACATAGTTCCTCATGCCATTCAAGATGGTTCAACCTTGTTTCATCCACAGATTTTGTCCTGAAAGTGAGACTGCTCAACATCAGAAGTTAATTGGCGTGTAGGTAGTGCTGTCTGTTGCATTGTCAATCTCATCTTTCCACTGAATTTGCTTTGCTCGAGTCACACTTGCTGGTTTTTCATAATAAAAGATACATCCATCTGAATCAGATGTTTACATTCGTATAAATTATACAGAGGCACAAGCAGAGTCCATGTCACATATTTACATCGTCTGAGATATTGTCAACTTAGGACTCTACGTATCATTTGAATTTGATATTCAATAGTTTCCAGTCTACTGTCAACTTATCTCCAATCTTCCCGCAATTGCAGGGCATTGAGCTCTAGCATTTAAGCTGAATTTTGACTATTATTGGATGAATTAGGTGTTGAGGATAATACAATATGAAATGTTGATGGGAGTGAGACATTAATGAGGACTTTTGTGCCCAATCTTCTGGGGAATTCCAATAAAGAAAATAAGAACACCATTAAAAAGAGTGGTTATCTGTCATTTTTTTCATTTCTTATCTTTATTCCTATCTATAGCACACAGTTGTCAAATTTGCATAGGCTGTCTTCCTTTGCACTAATAAATTATGGATAATTTGATACTGGTGGTACGATCTTCTTTGTTTGAAAAAGGTAACAGTATATTCATATTTCATCAGCAAGAAGATAGTTGTGACTATTGTGTTCTGACTAAAATGAGAGTAACGTGGAGAGCAAGGATTCAAATGGGCATAGGAATAATTTTTTAAAAATGACTGAAGGTCAGATCTCATAGTTCTCAATCCACTTCATTGACCGCAAGGCTACACACTCACAACCTTGGGTGCAAAACTCCAATAATCACAGCCTCCTATATTAGATGGAATGAGGACTAGAAACAAGCTTAAGGTTTATAGGTTGCTCAAATGTGAAAGCTCACTTAGTCGATTTTCAGTAAGTATATTGAGATTGCCATAAGACCTTCTCTATAGGCAAAGGTGTGGTACCTGCGTTGGTATTTTAACATGAGTTGTTGATGATTAATTTCATGAGTTGTAGTTGCAAGATGGTTTGAGAAGAAAATATTATACGTGGAGAAGATAGATCATAGACCAAAGGGTGGCTGTAACTATTATCATCTATGTTTATCACAGTTCATATTCAACAGTTGGATTTGAATATAAGAAACTTCCTCAAATTTGTTTGATCTTTAACTCAGAACAAACCAGCCCTGGTCACTTCTCTTTGCCAAAAAGATATGCTAGTAAGAAAGAAAAAAATGAATCTAGTCTGTGGATGGAGAAAATCAAAGGATAATCAAGACCAATATAACAACCAGCTGCATTCTGATTGAGGGTGCAAGGCTTCCAGGACAGTTAATCCTCCTAATTTCTTTCCAGAAGGGAATCATTCTGGGCTCATAATGATGAATGGCTAATATGCAGTTCCAGTGTTAAATAGACCGCGTTATGAGTACATTAATTTTCCCCTTTCTCCTTTGGGATCTCTTGGTAATGCTATGGTTAAGTAACCTGGCTTCTTACCCTTTCTGTTGTTAACACTTTTCATCAATTGAGTTAGAACTTTGAGATATTGTTTCTCTCGTTTTGTACCAGATAGCTGCAGGCTGCAACTTTTAGATTGGCCTTTAGAGACACATTGAAGAATAATTGGTAATTAGTGAACTAGGTTTAAAGAGTTCCATACAAAAATGATAGCCTTTTGATAATAGTCTTTCCTGGAAAATGCAAACATAGACAAGGAAAGAAACAATGATATGAACAAAAAGAAAAATTCAGCAAGAGTTGGTCTCTTCTTTAACTCTCCCCTCTTCCCTCTCTTCTTTGTAACCAAACATGGAGCGAAGAAAGAAAACCCAAAAGGTCATTTCTCATGAACAGACTGAACTTTTGCTCATATGGCCTCTAAACAATGTCGATGTCTGCTAGGAAGCAAGGGTTGACATGAGACTGATATGGTCTGATAGTCAAGAGAGTTACTGATCACTAAGATTTTTTCAGAAATTAGTTGATACAAGTTATGCTAGTAAATGAGTGCAGAACAAAATATGGATAAATAACATGGGGGTTGTCATACTAAAACGACTATCACTCACTCTAAATAGAACTACTGAATTGTTTCCTTTTTGCAATAGATTCCGACTAGGGAATATAATAACACGCTTAAACTGATTTCAAGTATCACTGTATTCATGACGTATGTCCAACATCTATGAATTTCATATATATAAAAAAAATTGCATGTACAAAACTGGTGCAACACAGCATTTGTTTTCTGATATAGGAGAATATGATACTTAAACCTCTACCAGAAGTCACAGCAAGAACACCTACCATCCCTAAAATGGTGAAAGCGGACTCCATCTTTTAGGAAAATCTCTCGCCTTCTCAGCAACGACATATATTTTGCAACTGTATGACAGTCTGAACATATTCTTGTGTTGTTAATCACCCTAATAGGTGCAGGACTTGTGGTCCTGATCAATCCATATGTAATTGCCATTTTCTCTGTGTGACCAAGCAGTGCCTTTTCTTTCTCTACTTCAGCAATGTTCTGATAAACACATTTAGTATCAGGTTTATATCCTAACTTTTTCATCTCAGAAATTAACTTGTACAACTCAAAGAATATCTCTCCTTCTTCTGGATGAGTTTTTCCTACTGTAGAAAACATGTGAATCCTCTGATTAACTTTTAGCCAACTCCATACTGGTCCAATTTTCACTCCCATAGCTTCCATCTTGTCTCTGATACGGTCAACATCCTTCCATCTATTTGAAAGTGCATAGAGGTTCATCATTAAGGCATAGTTAGCTGCATTATATGGTTCTAACTTGAAAAGGTATTCAGCTGCAAGCTCTCCAAGCTCAATGTTTCCATGGATCCGACATGATGTAAGAAGCGCGCCCCAAACAGCAGCATTTGGCTCCATTGGCATTGACTGAATAAAATCCGATGCTTCATCAAGGTAACCGACTCTTCCCAGAAGATCAATCATGCAAGAATAATGCTCAATTGTGGGGATAACTCCAAAATCTGTCTTCATGTGATCAAAATACTTCCAACCTTTATCAAGCAAACCAGAATGTTTACAACTAGAAAGAAGAGCTATAAATGTTATGGAATCTGGTTGGATGTTTGCTTCTCTCATTTTATCAAAGAGTGAAATTGCCTCTGTACCTAGGCCATATATTGCAAATCCGGTGATCATGGAATTCCAGGAAGCTAATGTTTTGTCCTCAACTCTTTGGAAAACCTTCTGGGCATATTCTAAGCTCCCACACTTACTGTACATGTCTATGAGAGCCGTAGATACATAGACATCATCTATGAAATCGTTTCGTATACATAGGCAGTGTATCTCTTTCCCAATATGTAACAAAGAGAGACCTGCACATGCTTGAAGTAAGCTTGCCACCGTAACTGAGTTGACTTTGATACCTTCATCCTGCATCTGAGTTAAAAACTCAAATGCTTCTCTGAAATATCCTTGTTGTGAACACCCCGATACTAAAGAGGTCCATGAAATGACGTTAGGAGACATGCCAGAATTTTTTATCCTTCTAATCATTCCCAAAGCTTCCTTAATGCAGTTAGACATTGAATAACCAGAAACCAGGCTATTGTATGTCACTATATCTGGTTTAATCCCCTCTTCCTTCATCTGATTCAAAAGATCACCAGCTTTTTCAAAATGTCCCTTGCAGGAATATCCCGAAATTAATGAATTCCAAGCACAAACGTTTCTGTTTGTCATACAATCAAAAACAGCTTGAGCAGATGTCAAATCATCATTTTTCACATACATGTCTACTAGTGAAGTTGCAATATGCAGGTCATAGTCAAGCCCATTTCTTAAGACATGGCAATGGATCTCCTTCCCAATTCTCAAATATTTTAATTCACTCACTGCTTGAAGAGTACAAGTTATAGAGTTGCGATTTGGCTGATAACCAGCACTCTGCATTCTCCTCACAATTGCCAAAACCTCTCGATATGATCCATGAAGAAAATGACCAGATAAAAGGCTGTTCCAGGTTATTATGTCTGGTTTTATGTTGCAAGTTTTCATTTCATGAAATAGCTCCCATGCATCATCAAGGTAACCAAGTGCAGTATACCCCGAAATAATACTGTTCCAACAAGGCAGGTTACGATTGTCTGTTGAATCAAAAACTATTCTAGCAAGTTTAAGATTGTCATTTTTCACATACATGTTGATCAGTGCAGTACCTATGAGTATATTCGATTCTAAGGCATATCGGATAACATACCCGTGAATCTGTTTCCCTTCATCAAGAGCTCCCAATTTCCCACAGGCTTGCAAAACTTTGGAAATGGTTAAGCTATTGGCCTTAACAAGTAAAGCTTGCATATCACGAAACATTTGTAGACCTTCTTTCCATTTTTCATTCCTCAAATTAACCAGAATGGCTTCATTCCACAGTAAAGAGTCATGCATTGATGTTTCTTTAAAGACCTTATTAGCACTCTCAGTCCCACAGCACCTCCCATAAAAATTCATCAGTGCACATTTTGTATAGACATCTACATCAAAACCCTTCTTGATCAGACAAGCATGGACTTCCAATCCTAACCACATGTCTCTTAACTTTGAACAGATTTTCAAAACAAAAGCTAAAATTTCAGTGTTAAAGTTCAGTCCTTTACTGTGCAACTCACCGAAAACTTCAAGAATTTCACATGGGGTTCCTCCAAAATATGCATATTCTTCAAGGAAAGAATTCCAGTACAAGTAATTCTCTGCAAACCCCACAAAGAATAACACTGCAGCTGATTGAAAATCACCAAATTCCAAGTAACCTGAGATAAAATACTGCATATTTTTCTTTGTATCCCATTCGTTGGACAATTTTATCATCTTGGCATGCATAGCTCTGACTGAATTTAGTGAGTTGAACTTCTTATCATAATCAAATTGCAATGAAGAAAGTGATTCAAGAGAGGTCGAGGGTGAAGTTTCAAGAAGTGCTTCTGCTGCATTTACAAGGCCAAAATTTGTGGATTTACATCTTGGTTGTTTTTGGGTGTGTGGCCGATGTGAAGAAATGAAGTGGTACAATGGAGTAGCAGCAGCCTCCATGGTGAATTTTGAGCTCGAAGGAAATTATGGCATCCAAGGTTAGTTGATTGTAGAAAAATGTCAGTTGAAGCAATAGAATTTGGAGGGCTCTTAACAAAAGTTACTAGAAGGGGGGGAAATACAGAAAGGGAAAGACATGGGGAAATAAATTCTTATGACTGAAAATCAAGAATCTACTTTAGTGGATAAGGTTATCTAATGTGTCCTTTTTTGATAATTGCAAAATACAGTGGACCCTCCTTGCCTCAAAAAGTTTTCTTTTCCTTTTGTTTCCCAAAGGAAATAAACAAAAGAAGAAAAAGATTGAGAAAATGCATAGCATAGAGGGGCAAAAGCAAATGAAAGTTTTATTTAGGATGAGGCGCATGATTTATTTAGTTATTCCTCAAGACAATCATTAGTCAAACTATATCTATATTTTTGCTTTTTTGGATAATCGTAGTGTTCGGATCAACTTTCATATATCTCATCTGAGACCTTAAGGTGTTCAACCTATGTCATTAATTACTAGATCAGGTGCTAGTCAACTACATCTCAATTCTGATCTAATTGTTTAATTATTTGATTTTCTATATCCATTGGAATCTATTGGCGCCAATTTGTCTTCCAATACTAAATTTTTATGGAATGCCTCATTATGAAATACAGATAATTTAATTATCCCTGAAACTTCGTACTTATTAAGGAGCAAGATGTAAGTAAAATGCAGCAGTTCAGCAGGCAAGATTGGCTACTGTGTGGAGATGTTGATCCATGATATTCCAATGCTCAAATGAATCTCATTTTATGATATTCAACCCTCTTTAACACATACAACGAAACATTTACAACTAAATCTTATGCTATTTTAGTTGATCTGATTTATGGTTTTAATGCGCTTGATCTCTAACAGGTTTTGAGTGACTTCATGCTCCAAAACTAAGTACTAGAATTCAAGATTTCTCGCAGAGGCAGGATCTTTACAGTTTTCTTGCCCATTGATGTTGAACAACTACCAGAGAGATCAACATAAACCAAGGAAGAAGGAATACAACACTTCTGATGACTCCAAAAGGCAGATTCAGGATTTTAAGTCAGCGGATCATTTGCAACTCCTTCGAGATGAAGGGTAGTTCAAGCTGAAGGCAGTTAGTGCAGACAAAATTATATCTGCTCCTGCTCGAGTCAGTTAAGCATTAACATCATAAATTCAGGGTCAAAAATAGATCCTCATTTCTCTCTCTTTCTCGTGATCGTAGAGCACTTTTGAATCAATAGCATAGAGTTGATCCAGCCTAACTGCATAGGAAAAAAGTAGAATAAGATAGCAAAAGAAAAGAGGTGGATCTCACAGTTGAATGAGTAATAGATATTTAGTGGATTTCTTAATACATATACGGACAAAAGCCACTAGGTTCACGTGAACCCATAGACGACACTCTTGAAGAGGAACAGTTTCTTTGTTGAGTTAGAATTCTGCAATAATATATCACAGCAGAATTTATCCACTCTCACCTAAAGACCTCAGGCATTAGCACATACCCCAAGTGTAAGGCATGTTTAAGCCAGAAGCCTTTGAGGGAGAGTGAAAAAAGACTGCCCTGTGAAGACCAACATCAGCTGTTAAACAAGACACTTGTTATTGGCTCTCCCTGCCAGAGTTTCTTTCCCAACATACAAAAATGCAGGAGAGAAGCCCTTGAGGGAGAGGCAACAATAAGTGCCCTGAAGTTAAATGTGGGTTGATAGGCAAATTGAGTGATTTAGAAGAGAATTAGAGCGGTCTATTTATAGGCAATTTTTTTTAACAGAACGGGAAAAAAGGAATTTAGTGGGACCTTGATATCTTGGCTCTTGATATGAGTGGCAAAATCAGATTCTTTTGATTCATAACAGAGCCCCATTGTATAATGTACTATAATCTTTGTGTCCATCTGAAGACAGAAGTCAACCCCTCGTGATTAAAGAATATATGCATCTCATCCTCTTCTCTATTTGACCTTTGCCTGACGAATAATTCCTGCTATGTTCATTATCTCAATAATTCTCATTTCTCAACATAATATTCGAATACTAGTACAATTATGGATCAACCTCAACATCTCGATAACAATATGAGAGCAAGTGAGCATGGCAGAAAAACGAATTCCCAGCCATGAGTTTAATTAGACCACCAAAAGGGTATGGTGGGTTGGACCAAATCCCTCCATCTTTAATTAGAAGTTTCGAGTCGTAAAATCTAGGAGAATGTACGCCACACAAGGCAAATCAGGAGCAGTCTGGTCTACTAATTCTGAATATTGGATGATTAAACTCCAAAAAGTACTGTATCCAATAGGACTTCCTAAGTTTTTCTGTAGCTATATTTGAAAAACACCCACTCTAAGCATACCCTTTCAAGTGCATAAAGGCAAATGAAGAATCTGTGGACTATAGATTTCCAGTAACTTTAACCAGCCATTATGCCGCGTCCCCTGAATTGGCCTACAGCTGAAAGTAACTGATCTAATTTTAAAATCAACAGATAGTGCAGAAGGTGGCATTAACTTTAGTAAAATAGGATCATAAAGATTCTATGGACAAAGTTAGACATTATGTGGAAATATTGCCCATTTCTTTCCAAAAATCTATTTGATATTTACACCAAACTAATAAATGTAAAATATAACTCTCACGTATACACTTTTTAATACTTAATCATTATTAAGTGGTATGCATTTTCATTTTGATTTGTTGACATTAAAGTTAATTATAAATATAAACACCTGATGCAGATAAGTAATTATCCATAGCTCGACGTGGATCACCTTATCTACATGAATCTTGCTTTAGACTAAACACGCAACTTGTTAAATAATTGTACGATAATCACTGTTAAAGATCAAATAAATCATAAAGTAAATGATCTTTGTTTGGAACCAAAAAACAAAGTATGAGGTCCCCATATTAATGTGGAAAAATGGACCTTATATCTTGTAATGGACACATGTTAAGTGTGATAATAAAGAATGATTCAATTGGAGATATGGTTCTACTTTTTTTATCAGAGTAATATAATAGTAACAAATACTAATTTTCATGACAAGACAAATGGCTGTAATAGTTTGGATACTGTGGTGAAGTTGCTCAAGAATTATGGACTAAAAACATTGACCCTAGTGGGATTTGAAGAATGTAGATTGTACATAATTCTTATCACTATCTCTCCGAGTTAGAGAGGTTATTTTTTAAAGACCCTCGGCTCAACCAAATCAAAGCAGTAACAAAACAAAAAAAAAATAGCGGGAAGAAACATGACAACTAATACAAAGCACTGCAGCGCATTTATGTAAGAAACCGTACCAACAACAACAAAATGCGATCATCTAAACACAGTAGACCACAGATGATATCGAATACCAAAAGTCAAAGACTCCATGAATAGGCTAATACAATAACTGACACGGTGCTCTGTATCACCACCAAACCACATACATGAATAAGTAAGTGATAGAACTTAACTAGAAACATCTGTAGTGAGTCACAAATATCATTAATAAGCCACACAATTTGATTAGAAATATGAAAAAAATAAATAAATGCATCTCTTTGCTGTTTTCTGCTTTTTGAATGAAGACAGTAATGTAATTCTCTCGTGATGAAAGGACACCTCAATCTTTGGTTGAAGAAACCAAAACTGAAGCTATTGTTAGGAGTTACTGAGCAACCCCTGCAATATTGACTTTGTTGTAATGTCCGTACCCACTAAATCATTCTTAAATTTATATATTCATAATTGATAATTCTAGAATCCATATCTTAGATATGATCTTGAGTAGAATTCACTAATTATAAAATGATACAAGTGGCAGATATTACTTGGTTTAGACTTGGAGATGGTGATCAAGGGAAGAAGACATTTTATTCCACAGCTCTTTGCTCACAAGAACAAACACAACATTACTTCAAAGAGCTGGCAAAAGAATATATGCCATCAATACTTTTTTCTTTTGTATAACCGGAAAAACTAAGGTAGTTAAATCCGTGCTCGAGCACCATATGAAAATATTGTATAAATATAAGAATAAACACCCAGTGAACAAGATGTCTTGTGGGTGCTTTGGTTCTGATTGTTGTTTCAAGTCTCGCGCGAGCTGCCAGATTAGGGTTCGAACCCCGCTGGCAGCACTATTTTTTTAAAAGCTTCAAGTTTAAAATATACCTGTCAGTTTCTTCAAAAAAAAAACTAATTAAAATTCTTCTTCTTGTTTCAAAGAACGTGATCAAGATCAATCATCAAATTTATTCTTCACAAAATAAATCAAAATACAAAAGTAAGGTAAGAAGATTTGGTATTTTGACTAAAATTAGGTATTATGAAAAAAAAAAGAATATTGAAAACTAAGGTCTAGAGTTAAGATTTTCAACTTTTATTGTTCATATTCTAAAAAACACATTCAAGTTCTTTTTTTTAAAATTCTTGATCAACATATTTATAAGTTATTACTAGTAGGTCATTGTGACTTGTGATTATAAATTATTTTTTATTATAATGATATGAATCATTGTTTTATCATTTATTTTTTTATTGATATGTTCAAGTTGTTATATATTTATATTGTGTGATTACAAGCAATTTCATGTTAAAGTGAATGAGCACCCACAGTCTTTAAATCCTGGATCCGCCACACTGCGCAGGCCCTCTACCCTTCCTCACTTAAATACCAGACATGCTTCGTGAAACTGGTAGTTGCTGCCCCGGCCTCGACCCTTCCTCATTTAGATACTAGACTTGTTCACAAAAAGACTCAAATTCACAATGTACGCCTACCAGACACCTTGCTTACTATTTTTGTCATTTTACCAACGCCCTTAAAGGCGAATAACCCATCAATTCTTAAAATGGACAACTGAGCTAAGCAAGGTTTTTAAAGACTAGTTAAATAATTATTATGTTTTGAATTACAACACAAAAGATCACAGTCAATAATCCATGAACACCATGCTACACTATACAATCAGGCAAACAATCAAACATATGAAAGCTTTAGTGCCTCAATTAGTACAGAACTAAGGATTCAATGCCACTTCCAGCAGAAGCTTCTGTGAGCTGTGTAATTTAAAAGATATTTAACTTAACGACAACATCGAACCATAATTCTGATGCAAAGATGCTACTCCGAGGCCTGTTAAGAGAAAAGAATGTGCACACAGGGCGTCAAAAGAAAGGAAGAACCTTTTACCCTGGGACTTCAAACCCTCTGAGAATGTAATAGGCTAATAGCAGAACTTGTAACTTAAGACCTTTTATCTAGTCCTTTATGCGTGAAATAATCTCAAGCACAAGTTTATATATGTCACCAGCGTTCACGAGGCCGGCCATCTGGAAAAACAGGTGCCAGAATCTTTTCTTCCTTCTTCTTTGCACCATTAACTTGTGTAGTCAATTTGTTGTCTTCAAGGTTAACGGTACCTTCATCATCACTGAAGTCTGGAGGTATATCATCACCATCATCACTCCAATCATCATCGGAGTCTTCATCATCTTCATCTAATCCATCACTCCCTAAGTTATCAATGTCGGACCAATCTTCACCTTCCTCAGCATCAGTTCCATATTCGGACCCAATTTTTTCTGTTTCATCAGAACCAGTTTGTGGAGTGATTCTCCGGGATCTTGAAATGGAAACCAGGGAGCGAAGCTTTTCCTTGATGAGCAACAACCTGTTCTTTTCTATCAAGTGTGAATCCTGATAAGCTTCACGGAGAAAAACGGAGTCTCGATCCCCTTTTAAAGAGACATAGAACATATCAGGATGCCTTATCAGCATTCCTCTTAACTGTTGAGAGAACCTAAATTCTTCCCTAAAATGAGTAAGGTGATCAACAAGAGTCCTTTTTTCGACTGTGAGGCTCAGAAGTTCATGAACCACACCACAAGCGTGTTTTTCTTTCTCCGGAGTACCAGGCCTTAATTCAGAGAAATCCTCATAAGGGGAAATGTAAGGCATATCTCTAAACTGACTAATCTTTCTCATCTCACCCTTTGAAAGTTTAAGACCCTTAGGCAACTTTACCATATTGAACCTTGGTGGTCTATCGATGATCAAATCCTTCTCTTCCAACTCTCTTTGCCTATTCTCCTCTGCTGCAATCTGTGCAGCAGACACAGCAAGCTCAGGGTCCCAGTGAGTCAACTCCAGTGCTGGCCCTCGTCCAGTTGGAACTACCTTGAAGTATTGCGGATATCGCCTGCAGATTGTATCCTGGAATTCCAATGGAAGCCCTAAGTCAGTCTTCAGATGTGCAATCTTCTCCAACAGAATCCGCTTGTCCAAAGACATCATCAATAGTTTCCTCAACTTGATAACCAACAAGTCCTCCATTTCATTCCTAATCTTCATCTCTTCCAAGTAAAGCCTCTCTGCCTCAGGAGTCATTTTGAACTTAAGTAAGTACGCCCCTTCTTCCACAATCTCAAACACTCCAGGAAATTTCTTCAATAAAGCGATGAATCTCCTTTTCTTCTCCAGACCCAATGCTCTTCTATACCTACCCAATTCACGAAGCGACATAGTTCTATCAGGCTGACTCACTAGAATCTTCCTAATCTTCATAACCAATTTCAGCTTCTTATCCCTTTGAATCACATTATCAAAAGGAAGCTCTTTCCTTCTCTTCACTGTACCAGATGCTCTAATTGATAAATTGGGCACCTGGGTTTTCCTTAAGTAACACAAAGATTCATTCTTTTCTCTAAAAGATATACTTTTGCCCAAAAATGGAGTCTTTTCTACCTGGGTTTTCCTTAAATTACATAAAGATTGATTCTTCACCCCAAAAGATAAACTTTTGCCCAAAATTTTACTCTTTCCAAAATGCTCTGCTGATGTAGCTAGATTGGTCACTGGACAAATTCTAGTTTTCTGAACAAAAGATGATTTTTGGGAAACGGAAAAGGGAAAACCTCCATTAGGAGCAAAGGGTCTTGATGTTGAGGAAAGAAGAAACTTGGGTTCCATGAGGAGTTCCAATTCTTGCTAGAATTAACAAAGGAACAGATTATAAAACATGAAAAAAGAAGGTTTTACGCAGAATTTAGAAAGCTAAGCTAGCAATTAGTATGCTTTATGAAGCGGTACAAAAGAAAGAAGAAGGCTATACACTTACCTTCGTGATTCGAGCAGAGCTGTGAACGCTCGAGATGTTGATATGGTTAGGGTTTATCAAAAATACCAAAACCCCAATAAGAAGATAATATCTGCATCAATATGCACTATCATCTACTTGGAATTGGGACAACGTAGGATGTTAGTGCTAAAGCACATCCAAATTACTTCCTCCGTTTCAATTTAGTTGTCATATTGCATTTTTATAAATTTTTGACTTCTTCAAGTTAAATTAAATTAATTTAATATTTTAAAATTATAATAAATATGTTATTGATTAACTTTTTTTATATCAAGATGATGATAATTTAATTCTAAAAATAAAAATTATTTTCATATGAATATGATAAAAAATATATTTTAAAATATTATTTAAATTTTACCTAGTTTGACTCTAAAAATAAAAACTATTTTCATATCAATATGATGAAAAAATATATCTTAAAATATTAATCAAAATCCATATAATTTAACTCAAAAAAAAAAATTATAATAATTAAAATGATACGAAGGAGTATTATTTTCTGTCACTTTCATATCTTAAGTATATAAAATTTCATGAAATGACCTATTTTGATCACTTTATTAACCGATAATTATTAGTATATATTTTTTTATATAAATATTTACTATTAAATAACTTTTCAGGTAAAAGTACATATTTCTTTTTTAATTCTTATGTTTCTACTTTTGCTCAACGTTCACGCATGAAATGTTAGCTATTTTTTAAATATGTGTTTCAGTTATATATGACTGAATGTAAATATAAATGAAAAAAATTTAAATAATGTTAAATAAGTTTATTAGATTTATTGTTAATTTGTTAAAGTGATGATTAATGTATGTTATTTATAATATATTAAATTTATATTTCAAATCTGAGCTTATTAGGGTAAATTTAAATGTGTTCGTTAGTTTTATTGTTATTTTGATAAATTGGTGAATAAAGTTCATTTTTTTGTAATATTTGTTTTTGTAGTATGCAAAACTTATGTTTCAATTTTGAATTTATTTGGAGTAAACTGGGGTGTTGAATTATTGGAATTTAATGAAAAAAAATTCTTTTTGGCAGAACAAATGCAAACACTTATATTTGAGATTTAGAGCCTGTTTAGCTTAGCTGAAAAAAAATAACTTTTAAAAAGTGCTTTCTAAAAAAAAGTTATTGATGTGTTTGGCATATAAGTGCTGTTAAGCACTTTTTTAATTAAAAATGTCTAAAATACCCTTCAAACTGTTAACATTATAAAAACTGATTACTTTAAGATTTTTC